>VWYK01002936.1:0-13588 GCA_013399775.1 Semnornis frantzii | reverse complement strand
CCTTTTCCTCAGGGCTGCTCTCAGCCATTCCCCACCCAGCCCGGAGTTGTGCTTGGGATTCTAATTCACAACAGGGAAGAACAACTCCCTTTAATGAATATTGTTGCTGGACAACCTTTGGGCACCCAGCCTTAATCCAGCACAAGAGAATGTCAGTCCTGGTTTTCTCACACTTAAAACAAAATGGGGTTTTAAGTCAACCATAACTGCATCCCATCCTGTGAAAGGACCAAAAAAAAAAAAAAAAATCCTTAAATGCCTTAGTTTTATCTTTGCAAATATGGTACCTTTCTCAACTTTNTTAGTTTTAGCTTTGCAAATATGGTACCTTTCTCAACTTTTCCCTTGGTTAAAATGGGGCTGCTCTGTTTTCTTCTGCTTTGTATTTTGTTCCTGCCAATTGTGTGAAATGGAACATATTTGGGGAGGAATGAATTAAATTTTACAAAAGCTCTTCTAATAATATATATATTTTTAAAAAATAAATAAATAAACAAAGAATAACAAGTATTTGCCCAGCAGATGAACTGTAAATGTTATCAGGCAAAGTAAACATTCCAACTGTAATTGTTATTGTAGATGGATGAATACATAAATATGGAAACACTAAAAAATGGTGTAACACAGAAACAAAATGCAATGGACTGAGGAAAGAATGCAACATGCAGCAGGCTGGGCAAAAGCAGTTCAGAAAGGTTAAATAGCTAACAAGAGCACTGAAGAACAGAGCTTTCTAGTGTGGCAGCAGCTCCATGGAAGCTGATGCAAACATCAGTCACCTATTCAGCCCCTGGGATTTTGTTGACCCTGCATATGAACCCAAAGGGAAATATTCCTGTTCCCTATGCCCAACACTGTGTCCTCCTTAGTAGTTTAGGATGCATCAGGAGAGAACTTTTGAAGTCCTTCTCCCAACTGTCCTGCTATGCTTTGGCTGGTTTACAACATGTGTGATGTTGGAGAATACAACTCCTTTGGAAACCAGAGGAGATACTCCAGGGGTGCACCTGAAGTGCCACAGTCACCAGCGAGTTCTTGCCCTGTGCAAACACTGTGAGCTCAGCACTGAGTGTTCTGCTCCTGCTGCACCAAGTGCTGTGCTGACAGGGGCATAAATACCTGCTCTAAGTACCAAAGGGCTGGGTTGGAGTTGAGAGTCTAGCCGGAGGTCTGTGTCTAGTGGAGTCCCTCAAGGGTCTGGGACCAGTACTATTCAATGTATTCATCAATGACCTGGATGAGGGAACAGGATGCACTGTCAGCAGGTCTGCTGATGAGACAAACCTGGGAAGAGTGGCTGACACACCTGAAGGCTGTGCTGCCATTCAGAGAGACCTGGACAGGCTGGAGTTGGGCCAGGAAAAATGGAATGGAATCCTACAGGGAGGAGTATAGTCCTGCTTCTGAGAAAACACAATCTCATTGACCAGTATAGGTTGGGGGTTGAGCTGTTAGAGAGCAGCTCTGGGAAAAAAGGACCTGGTGAACCACAGGATGACCATGAGCCAGCAATGTGCTCTAGTGGTGAAGAAGACCAATGGCATCCTGGGGTATACTGAAAGGGCTGTGGTTAGGTTGAGAGGTCTCTTCACCAGAGCCGAGTAGAGAGAGAGGCCACACCTCATATACCGTGTCCTGTTCTGGGCCCCTCAGTTCCAGAAGGGCCCCAGGGAACTGCTTGAAAGAGTCCAGCACAGAGACAAAAAGATGCTGAAGGGAGTGGAACATTTCTCTTAGGAGGAAAGGCTGAGCTGGGGCTCTTCAGCTTGGAGAAGAGGAGCTTGAGGGGTGACCTCATTCATGGTTATGAAGATGTGAAGGCCTGTGCTGGTAGCACAGAGCCAGGCTCTGCTCAGTCATGTCCAATGACAGATCATAGGTGCAACCTGCAGCAGAGGAGGTTCTGCCTAAACACAAGGAAAAACTTTTTTCACTGTGAGAGTGATGGAGCGCTGGAGCAGGCTGCCCAGAGAGGTTGTGGAGTCTCCTTCTCTGAAGACATTTGAAACTGGCCTGGATGCTCTCCCCTGTGACCAGGTGATCCTGCTCTGGCAAGGGGGTTGGACTGGATGAGATCCCTTCCAACCTCTGACATTCTGTGATTCCATGTAATTCTGTGAAGGGTGGAGCTGCTCCTGAGGCTGTCCCACAGGCTTCTCCAGAGGCCATTCACCTAAACAGGGATGCTGTGCACTCTCTTTTGCCCTCAGTAGGACTTGTTCACTCTCATTCTCTTTTAGTGCTGGCTGTTAGGCAGCATAAATACATGTTACAAAACCATGCTGACTGACTTCAGGGGTTTCACACCACTGGTGTTCTGCTCAAAGCTCTGCCTTATGGAGACCCTGCCCTCCTGACACACCAGATCAGAATCCAAGATGTGCTGGACTGTTTGACACACACAGCTGTACCTACAGTGTGAAAGCACCAGCTGTCCCTCTCTGATGGTCTCCAAAGTCACTCTGGGAAAATCCAGGCCAAGCAATGCCACCAAATCCTACCCTGCCCACAGGGTTATCACAAAAAATTAATTCTCTGTGCACTGCATTCACAGCACAAATCCCAACACCATCATCCCTCAGCCAGAGTACGGTCAGCAGTGAAGAGGCAGCACAAGCAGCCTGGTTGTGCCCCAGCATACCTTTCCTCTGGCAAGGACATCAAGATCACCACAAGATGTGTTTTCCCCTCTCCCGGCCCTATTCAGACCTGATGGTGGATCTAATGGATGCTTTGTTCTCCCCTCACTGCTGTTATGGCACTACACATCTAAGTGGCCTGCTGGTCCTGGAAAATCAGACCAGTTCTCTGCTTTCCAACAGCTCTAGATCCCTCATAGGGTAGTCAATGACAGCAATGCACTTCTCTCTATATCTTCAGCTCACCAACTTGCTCAGCTGAAATCACAGAGTGGTAAGGTTGGACCTAGATGATCCTTGAGGTCCCTTCCAATCCCCTGCCATAGGCAAGGACACCTCCCACTAGTACAGGTTACTCAAAGTCCCATCCAGTCAGGCTGTAATTTAAGGACAGGAGCAGTATCCTGAGCCTGGTATTTTTAAAAAGCTGCCCTTCATTTTGCCAGAAGTGACACCATCAATACTTGCACTCCTGGTTTCCTCCTATACAATGAACTGCAAGCACAAATATTAGCCCTTAGCTGATCTGATCTTCAATCATAAAAAGCTGTCTCAGAGCTAATGCCTGCACCCACGGTTCATTAGCAGGCAGGGGGGAAAAAAAGCCTCTGAGAAATAGGAAGGCTGGCCCTCTGTTCATCTGAAAATTTATCTCTGAATATTCAGTACAACCTCAGTCATTAGTTTCCAAAGTCACAAACGGAGCAGATAGATGTCAAATCAATATCAAGACAGATAACTTCTTATCAGTAGGAACGGATACTGAGAGACAGCCTCTGTGTGATGGTATCATTTCATTAGGTTAGCTATCAACAACCAGTGCCATATGTGACAATCTCACACAGCCCTGAAAAAAGCCTGAGAGATAATAGCATGCTTTATAGCTTAATTCTCTGCACCAGTTAATTATATGGCACATTAAGTCTACCTCAAAATAAACAAATATTGTAATTATAGCTAGGGAAAAATCTACATCCTTCTCATCAGCTAGAGCCTGGCTGGGGAGCTGGATATACTTGGACATGTAAATCAAGGTGTAGGGCCTAAAAGTGGGTATTTAGATGACTTGGTATTTAAAAACTCTTCTGTTAGATAGCATTAAGTTACTGCTCCTCTTTAGGGAAGATGTCTTTCCATTTCTCACTGTATTTTTCCCTACACTCAAGTGCTTTGCATACCTATGGTTTCCTTGGCAAGTTGAGGAATCCATGTTTTGGATGCATTTCTCTCACTCTCACATCATATGGAGCATGGAATAAGATGTAACTGAATTAATTTCATCCCTGTGATGGATTATTAGTATGCAAATCTAATGGATCCCCTAGTGTTGCTTACAAAGGATTGCAAAACTTTCATTATGTTTGCCAACCACCCAACCATTGCTGCAGCTAGTTCAGCTTTTTTCCTCTCTCTCTCTCAGTGGCTCCATTTATATCAGCTAGATGTTGGACAATCCTCTAAAGAGCAGCAACTAAAATACCCATGCCCTTCCAGCAACAAAGACCTCTGAAATCAGATTCATGAGAACTCTTCTACTCTGCTCTTGTCAGACCCCATCTGCAGTCCTGTGTGCAGTTCTGGAGCCCCCAGCACAGGAAGGACANTCCCTGGAGGTGTTCAAGGCCAGGTTGGATGAGGCCTTGAGTGAGCTGTGCTAGTGGGAGGTGTCCCTGCCTATGGCAGGGGGTTGGAACTGGATGATCCTTGAGGTCCCTTCCAATCTTACCATTCTATGATTCTGTGACTCTTCTGGCCTGCCTCTGCTGCAGTTTGCAGTATGGGCTGTATCACAATAGGCTCTCTACCCTGCCTTCCCTTCTCCCAGAGTAAATAAACCCAACTAATTAGGTTAAGGGATAACCATGAGTAATGTCACAGCTACAGAAAGCAACTCTCAGAGAGGACCCATGGAATAACTCAAGCATTTGAAGGAGTACAGAAGCAAGTGCTCTACAATAACCCACCATATATCACAATAACAAGAAGAGACAGAATTTGGCAACAGTGAGGACATGGCAATATTGACATACAGAGAGATGTCCAACATAAATATTTTGAGATCTTTTATCAACAGTTTCTAAACATAACAGGAATGTGCACGAACTGCAGCAGCTCAGTCCCAAACAGCATCATGCTAGAGACAACGAGATTTCAGAGTTAGATTGTGAGTGGGGTGGAGAAGAAAAGAGGGGGGGGGGAAACTGTTTGCAGCTTAGCAGGTCACTTTCAAACCAGCAGCATTGGTGCCAAATGGAGCTTTCTAATTACTTTTATTTTCCTGCTGAAATTGCAAGAGAAGCACAAAAAAAGCTCCACAGTGCTGGGGTGATTCACATGTTTCTGGAAGCTACAGCCCAGGCAATCCCTCCCTGGCACAGTGGCTGTTGTCTGTTGATGGAATTAGGGTTTAGCAGCTCCAGGCTGACCTCATGAAAAGGAGTGACAGGCATTCATCCTATAGAATTGCAGTGGGGAAAAATAAAACCTTTTGCTTTTCCAACTCCAGGCTTTACAAGTAGCAAACTGAAGTTGTTTTCCATAATCATAGAATGGTAAGGCTGGAAGGGACCTCAAAGATCATCTAGTTCCAATCCCTTGCCACAGGCAAGGACACCTCCCACTAGTACAGCTCACTCAAGGCCTCCTCCAACCTGGCCTTGAACACCTCCAGGGAGGGAGCAGCCACAACCTCCCTGGGCAACCTGTGCCAGTGTCTCACCACCCTCACTGCAAACAACTTCCTCCTAACATCCAGTTTCAATCTCCCCTCTGCCAGTTCAAACCCATTGCCCCTTGTCCTGTCATTACAAGACCTTGTCAATAGTCCCTCCCCAGCTTTCCTGGAGCCCCCTTCAGATACTGGAAGGCTACTCTAAGGTCTCCTGGAAGCCTTCCCTTCTCCAGGCTGTAGAACAGAGATCATAGCAGAGCTGCTGCAGCCCTCTGAGCATCTTCATGGCCTCCTCTGGACCTGCTCCAACACTTCCATGTCCTTCCTGTGCTGGGGGCTCCAGAACTGCACATAGGGCTCCAGGTGGGGTCTGAGGAGAGCAAAGCAAAGGGGCAGAATCCCCTCCCTTGCCCTGCTGCCCACACTGCTCTTGCTGCAGCCCAGCACACAGTTGCTGCCTGGGCTGCACTCACACTGCAGGCTCATGTTGAGCTTTTCATCACCCCAGACCCCCAGGTCCTTTTCCTCAGGGCTGCTCTCAGCCACTCACTACCCAGTGTGGATTTGTGCTTGGGATTGCAATTAATGCTAGGGTAACATAAGTTGTTGATTCCTGTGATATTCAGGCCATTTCTCTAGGTGACCACATTTAGAAAGATCTAAATTAAAAGAATTAACTGGTTTAAGATGTTTTCCCTCTCTCTCTTTCTGAAATCACATACCTGAACATGTGAAAACAGTCTGAGCCAACACAAAGTTATTTGTTTTCCAGACACCCTACCTACTGCCACATTGAAAAAGCTCATTTGACAACTCTGCACACCTCTCTTCTGCTGGCTCCCTCCAAACTTCTGTCCAGCCTTCTCTAAGACACACTGACAGAGTTTTCACTTGATAAAAAAAGTTTCTGTTTTCTATTTCTTTTTATGTTTACCATCAAATTTCTGGCAGTGGCTCCTTGTATCCTGCTGAGCAGAAAGGTGGGAGCCACCTGCTACAGTTCAGCTTGGTCAAGGCTTGGGTAAGCCTCAAAAAGGCAAGGTAGAGCCTACTGCCTTGTTTGACCTTCTGACCAGGCATTTACTCTACACCCACCACCCAAGTGACTCAAAGGATTACAGTGACTATCACACTGCCACCAAAACCAGCTTGCAAAATGAATCAATTCTGCCTTCCCTAACTGCTTCAGGAGCAGCTGAGTTGTACTGCATTAAATATTTCTCAACAACAAGTTGCATTGTTCACCAATTTTTAATCTGATGAGGAAATTCTCTTAATTCTCCAAAGTTAACATACCCTGCCTTTGGGATTTGCTCTACACAGAGCATACAGAAGACAATTATTGCATACAGAAGACAATTATTCTGGCTTGTACTTCCAAAAAGGGCTGAAGATCTGTGAAAACAGACTATTGCCTCAGCTTCTTTTTATCCATACTTTCATCCCCAGCAGAGTACAAGGTATTAAAGTTTAATTCCATTAGGAGACCCACCAGCAAGGTACTGGAAATGTCCCAGGGGCTGGTTGTTTAAAGGTGAAGCAGAAAGCTTGCTGGCACTGAGCTGGAAGTGAAGGTCAGTTAGGCATCAGGAGATTCTGTCACTGTGCAGGTTGGGCTTCCTGATAACTCCTTTTACAGACATGAACACTTCTGACACTGCAGTGATTATGAAAATCTTGCCTCTCACTCCCAATTCTCTTAGAGACTTCTCCTTTGGAGTTTCCACTGAGCCTTCTAAAATGAATCCATAGCCCATGTCCCCCCTGCTCACTTGGGGATGCAGCTTATGCTAATTTACCTGCAGTGTGAGTAGACATTAGCAGTGATTCTCTTTTCCCCAGATCCTTATATGGCCCCCTCTACATCTTCATTAACAATTCCCAATTAGGAACAGAAAGGACATCCATCACCTATGTGCTTATCCCCTTACTAAGGCCCTCTCTCCAGAGCTAGCACCCAGTCCTGAGTACTTTTCAAGGTGCTTGTTAAACCTGCCTCCCAGCTCTGCTCTAACAGCATCCTGTCTTTTCTCTTCAAGCCTCCCTACTCAGTTTTCCACATGGCTACAGCCAGTAACACCTGAACAACTCCCTCCCTGCCCCTGTGAAGAAATTTCCCACCCTGGGGGTTCATGCTCCTCTCAAGTGTCCTGAGGCCAGAGCCGAGAGTGTGGTCCTCAGGCAGTCCTGGATTTGCCTGGCTCACAATTTCAGAGCATCAGGAAGGCTTTTAACTGCTTTGAGGAGGGCTGCTGGGGAACCATGCACCACCTGAAGGCAAGCTGCCCTCTGCACAGCCCTGCCCAGCTGACCAAACCCAAAGTGGGGATGGCCACTAGCCCCTCCTTTCAAGGGGTCCGGCCCTGCAGCCCGACACACAGCTTGCCAAGGCAGAGACCACGGTGCATGTCCACCCTCCACAGTCAGAAACCCCAACAGCCCTGGGCCTCACCTCCAGCAAGCTTCACCCTGTCCTCCCAGGTGAGAGAGACTCCACACGTGCTCAGTCCCAGCCTCCCAAGGCAGCTGGCTGCACCTTCCCTGTAATTCTGCCAGTTCAGTCGTACCGCAGCGCATCTGCCCTGCCATGACCTCTGGCCCATCCTCATTGCCCTTGTCATACTGGAACTCAGTTTTAACAAGAAGATGAACCTTGTGTATCTCCTTGCTTAGGTTTTGCTTCTTCCACCCCAGCCCAGGAATAATGACAAGCCACTTCCTGAGCAATAAAATCATCTCTTCAGCCATAACATTGACCCTGCCATCACTCTCAAGGTCCCCATGCCACAACTCAGCTGGTTCTAAACACAGCTCTGGCTCCCTAACAACAGCACAACTCAGCTGGCTCTGTAGGCCATCTGCAATCATCTCCACTCACAGCCACTTAACCTACTCAGCTTTAAGCTTTGCCTGCAAGTCCTCAACCAATTCCTGTAATGCCCTCTTCTTCTCTCACTGTTTCACCCACAACACATCTATTTTACTGTGCTGCCATCAGCACTGCCCCTAAAACACATCACCAATCTCAATGTCTCTAACAGGAGGGAGCAGTTAAAATCAAGCTGAACCTGGGCAATCATGATCAGTTAGCAGGGAATTTGTGCTCAGATGATTAAACTCCTTTTCTCAAGCCCTCACCATGGGAATCAAACTATCAAACTCCCTTTGTGGGCCTTGCAAGCCAAAAACTGCCAAATCCCCTCGGTGGGGGCTGCAAGCCAAAACTGCTGAACCCCAGTCCACGGGATCACAAATAAGACAAAAACATGCAGGAAACTTTCTTCTCCCTCTCCTCCAGTATCACTTTTCCCTGATGAAAACCTCAGAAGCCTAAATCTCAACAGCAGCCTTACTCTAGCAAGGGTATCCTGTCAACTACAACGATGATGACCATTGCCATGAGCCAGCCCTGGGCAGCTGAAGAGGTTGTGCTATTTACTTGCTTATCCAAGCTCACAACAGTGCTCTGTTAGGGAGGTGTGCTCATCAAGCCTTTCAATTCCAACACACTTCCAAGAAATGTCATGAGGAAAAACATCCATGGCTCTAATTTTAAAACTGAATGTAGCATCACACAGATGAAGCTCAACGGGGTGGCTCCCCACGTAAAACTGGGCTTGTGCTGCTTTAACTGGGCTGCAGAAAACTTCTGCTTTTAAAGAAGAATTCTGTTAATTGTGCAAGTTGAGAGATGCTTTCATTTGCATCCAAAACAGTCAGCTGGCAAGAAAGCTTGCTAGCTGTGCCAGATCTAAAGGTGTTACCATGACGGTAAGAAGAATTGGTTTAAGAAACCATTTATTTGATGAAATTGGAGGATCCCCAACTTCATAAATCAATTCCCAAATTGCAGGGAAAAAAAAAAAATATTACCTTTTAAATGCCCCTAATTGTTATTCATTATTCTGGGCCCTCTAAACCTCACCAGAGTGGTTTATTGATGATGTAGTCTTCANGGGAAAATTTAAAAGGAAAAAAAAAAGTACTGCACCAGAATAATGAATTACAGTGGCCAACATTGAGAAATTTTAGTTTGTTTGCTTTAGGCTAATTTAACACAGAAGAAGATTTTTTTTTTTCTTGCTTTCTCTTATTCTTTCTTGAAGTCAGTTTAGAAAGAAACAAATTAATTTATTTAGACAGAAACAAAACAAAAAAAAGAAAGTAAAAGAAAGCAAGCAGTGAGATTATACAGAATTACTGTGTTCTAGTGTTTAGCTTAACTCTTGTAACACCTAATCTGTCAATACAAGACAAGCTTTGCCTGCTGGAAGACTCCTGACTGCAAGTTTTGTATTCTTGGGAGTCTTGGAGGGCTTAAGAGCTGAGGTGACACCTCAGTTCCATGGGCACCACAGACAGCTTTGGCACTGGCCACGACAAACCCAGGTTTTCACATGGTGCCTTAATATTGGAGGGTTTTTTGGACTGCAGAATTTCTCCTAAGTCAGGGGAAGTTCAATGTGCACATTAGACCTGATTTAGTGAAGGACTTCAGTGTGCCTAATGTTAAGCATGCAAATCGTCTCATTCATTCCACTGGGACTAATTCACTGGGTAAAATATTGGCTCCAATAAAAGTATAATTCCCATTTAGGGTGTTTCTTTAGAGCCAATTCCTCCACAGGACAAAAGCAGATGGAGGGGCCAGGCAGACATTGCTGAGAAACTGGAATCAGGCAAAAAAAGCATCATATATTAATTAAAAAAAAAAAAAGAATAAAATCACACTAGGGGAAAGTTCAGAAGAATAGTCTGCAGCAAAGTCTGAAAGGGCATCTGGCAATAGAGAAAAAGTACTATGGAAGAGTGAGAAAAACAGAATTCTGCATGGGCTTAAAGCAAGCCTCCTTGAAGAAGTCTATTTTTCTGTCCTGAGGCAATGGGCACTCGCTCTGATAGCAGCTATCTTTACAAAGGCTCTGAAAACTTTAAATCTAAATAGGAGAGACAACAAAGAAAAACAAATGAGGGGAAAAAAAACACCCTATGACCCTCTCCATGTTATGAACTGAATGGCAGAGCCACCTCCAGCTCCGAGCCAGGAAACAAAAGCTCAAGGCTTGGATCTCAGTCATCTCCATTGCACTTGCCTTGTGCCAAGGTTTGTGTGGGTGCCAGCTGGTGAACAGCTAGGGAATAAGGGAGGAGGAGCAGAAAGGCTGGACATGGCTGCTGGAGAAATGGGCAGGCAGCAGCAGAGGCTATGCCACAGGGCTGCAGCTCCATCTCTGGCCCGTTCCACTCAGCAGCCTTACAGGCACGGCTGGGTGGGAATCATTTGCCCAGGGGACAGAGCAAGTACACAGGGCTGTCAGGCACCATGCCTAAACCTCTCAAATCCCATCCTCAGGCTCTCTATTCTCTTGGAAAAAGAAAGAGGGAGAAAAAAGTAAGAGAGAGAGAGAAAACCACAAAAAGGTAATTGTTTTTCTTTGCATAGAGGCCATGGGAGGAGATGTGCTCCTGAGCTGAACAGGCTGCTGAACTTGAGACTGTGTCATCAAATGCTCCCAAGCACAAGCAAGTAACAGGCTGAAAAAAAATCAGTTATTGGTGTGTTTGTAAATGACACTTGCACAGTTTCAGTTCTACCATAGCCTTCTTTGGGGGTACAATCCAAGAAGAGGAGTTCTGCCAGGGAGCACACCTGTATCTCATCTGCTTGACCAGTATTAACAGATAAGGGTTACTTGTAGGTCATCATTAAGGAGAAAAATTCTCTTGTCTGAAATTAACAGAAAAAACAAATCCATGACTTTTGAAGGCTGGTTTTTTTTGTGCTGCACACAGGATGCTGAATTTGAAAAGATTTATGACTTCTCAGCCCTGTTCTGCTTACTGCTGTGGACACAGGCTCCTTAACTTTATGTGAAGGCAGGTCCCATTCAGCAGAAAAAGTAACCATGAAGAGTTTTTATCCTCAGTGCAGCTAATACTGCATTTCTAATGAAGCCACTGAGATGCTATCAGCACACCTTAATCCCTAAGAAGAGTTCAGAGATGAAGATTTAGGGGAGAAGGACAAAATATTTTAAAACCCCACAGGTCTCCAACAGCAGGATGGCAAATAACCAAAAGGGACAACATTTCATCAGCCAATAGGATGGGGCAGCACAGAGAGAAAAGGGGAAAAAAATCCATCCCAGGCACAGACTTGAAGCAGCATTCTCAGAAGCAGGAAGTTTACATGGAATTTAAAAGGATTTCCAAGTGATTCACAACTGGAACCTAGCAAAACAAAATATTTAGCAAAGGATGTTATCTGTAATTGAAACAATTAAAAGATGAAAGGGAGGTAGCTCCTCACTCTTTTCCTGCTTCAGGATGACACGTTCATGACTCCTTCCTTGGCTTTCCTAAAAAAGCCAAAGCAATAAATTGGGATTCTTCTGGGTGGAGTTTATCATTAATTCATATATCAAGTAGGCTTTAATCACAGGTTTATCCATCTTTAAATTACAGGGAAGCTCTTGTTCCTTATACTGGAATAAAGGCTGAGATAAACATGCAACTTCAAGAATCAGCTGTATCTCAGAGAGGTCTCAGTAAAAGATTTCTGGATTTGTGCATGCAGAGACACAGGTTCCAATCCAAGTAACTGTAGCCATACAGAGGAAGAAAATTACCACTGCAGAGATGGAAACAATTTTTGGAGCAGCTCATTCGGTGACTAATACACTACAGAGGTACAGAGATGAAACCAAACGTAAGATACAACCAGCCCAAGAGAGAAATCCCAAACCCAGGATTCCTCAACCTGAAATCCCAAGCTCTGATTCAACTCAGCCCTCAATGGTAATGCATTTTAGACACTGACTGCTTACATTTTAATGTCAAATGATGGTTTCAGGAGATCCAAACTTATTTAGGACATGCAAGGGAAAAAAAAGGAGACAGGAATAGAGGGGAAAAAACCCAGTGTTGACACTATTCAGTGGTTCTTTTCTTTTAAATACAAACAAAAAACCCCTAAAAGCAAACCAACAATAGTCTGCTTTCTTTCCCTTGCATTACAAAATTTACCCTGGGACAGATTTCAGAAGCATTAGTACACAACAAGAGAAGGTGAGAGGGGCACTGCTCCATTAATTTTCTCATTTGCCCCTTTGTTCCGTCTGCAGCAATCTAAACAGAACTAATTCTGATGTTCCAGTGTGTGTTGTCTGCCTCTAAGTGAGAGCAAAACAAAAGCAGCATTAAACTGAACTATGTGGTCATCCACACACCATACTGGTTTGGATGACTTTCTGTCTATGTGGCTTTTTGTATTAGAGCTTGTATCAATGGCCTCCTTGTTGTCTGTTGAGCCCCCATGGGGTTACATGAGTACTATCACAATTCAATAGCTTTTCTCTCAACCATTGTCTTTTAATATAGGTTTATAGTCCTCAAGGATATATGCTGCATTACAATTAGTCATAATGTCCAGCAGTTGCTGAGGCTTATTTGCAGCACAGAGTTTATTGCCCTTTGTAAAGCTGACAAAGAGATACTTGTTGAGAGCTGTAGACAAAAGGCAAATACAATGTATGAATTTCTCGGCAATATAAAGGATGAAAATAAATAGCTGGTCAGTAAATAGCTCTCTAAGAGAGAAAGTAGCATCTCCTCTTCCATCTCCTTTGGTGCCTGCTCCTAGCTTTCTCCAATCAGTACATCTCACCTAATTTTAAAGTGATATCTTGCAGGAAGAGAAGAAAGTGACTCCAGTGTGCATGTGTTCAGCTCTGCTTTCCACTGCGCTGTCGCTGAGAAGAAGCGAAGCGGCAGGAATTATGTTTTACACCCTGTGCTGAAGGTCTCTGTCAGGTCTCAAGTTCAAAAACATGTTGCAAGTCCTCTTGTCAGGGCTCAGTGTGAGTTGACTTGCAAAGAAAAGGAACAGTAGCTCCAAGGTGACAAAATGAAGCTAGTGGAGCAACAAAAGTTTTCCCCATCTCAGCACAGTCTCAGGCTATGCTGCTCCATTAACAGCTCCACTTCTGCACAGACCCCACCCAGCACGTGTGGTCGTGGGGACACAGGGACCCAGATGGAGACAATGCAACCTTCCTTAGCAAAAGCACCTGATTCCTGCAGGATTTCCAAGCACAGCAGCATCACTGACCTGTGTCCCTGCAAACTACCTCTGAGACCTATCAGTCACTCCTCCATGATCAGTTTCAGCAGACAGGGAGCAGGAGCTGTGCTTGTCTCAGAGGAGCTGCAGATGTACAGCAAGGTGAGGCAAAGCTCTCCTGTCCATGCACCCCTGTGACAGTTTGGGAATTCCCCA
>VWYK01002935.1:0-11030 GCA_013399775.1 Semnornis frantzii | reverse complement strand
TTTTTTTCTTTTTTTGGTTTTGTTTTCATACATAACTATATACATCTATGTGTATAAACATATATATACGTTTATATATGCACACACATATTTGCATAGGCAAGAATATATACGGATAATCAATACATACACATGTATTATTTTTGCTTCATTTTTTACTCTTCTTCATATATTATTTAAAATTAGGTATTAGAAAATAATTACTCCATTCAAAGCTTCCCTCATCCTCATTCTTTCCTTCATTCTTCTGTTACTCTTGGTCTTAGTTTCAGTGATTCGTTTTTCTCTCAATGTTCATAAATAAGCTGCTTATCTCTGCAGTTTGAGTGATGAGAGCTCAGCAAATCAGCCTTGGGTGATCTGCACTGATCTCATTATTTCTTTTAATGGCAATTGTGGTTATATCCACAAAGAAATGTCCAACAAAAGCTAGAATTAAAATAAATGATCCAACTACCTACCACCATGTAACTACCTTTATTTTAGATTTGTCTAGTCTTTTTGTTGTAAGCATTAGTTCAAGTCCATTCTAAATGATCCTGCTATTCCCCTGCTATTTGAAATGAAACATGTTTTTACTGTTTTGTATTTTTAAATAGTATTTGTAAATACTGAAGGTATTTTGGTTTTCCTTTTTCTTTTTTTCCCCCTCTGGCATTAATATTTTATTATAAAAATCATGTTAACTTACATTACATTGATGTTTGTATTTAGAAAACCTTCTTTAGGAAACATCGTAACTTCAAACTCCAAAAATGCAGACAACTGACAAATTGTCTTGAACTGTCAGGAGCATTGGCAGAGCAGGGAACCTCTCCTGGAGCACACATTATTAAGTAGTACAAACTAACATATTACTTACATATTCAATATATATTGCAGGTTCACCTTTTTGATAGACTTGACTGAATTAGATCTCTGCTGTTGCATAGGGACTGCACGACATTTTGACTGTGACTTTTCATAAGGGAATTACTTCACCTATTTCTATACACTTCCTAAGCCTTTTAAAGCCACTTGCTTGTGTCACTCATTAGAAACTGAATGTTTTTACATTTTTATAATTAATTAATTACATAATAAATTATATCTATGAGCTTCTCTCTTTTCTCCAATTGAATCATACACGCTAACAAGCCCTATAAGGAGCAGCTGAGGGAGCTGGGGTTGTTTAGTCTGGAGAAGAGGAGGCTTGGTGGGGACCTTACTGCTCTCTAGGACTACCTGAAAGGACATTGTAGCCAGGTGGGGTTGATCTCTTCCCCAAGGCAACCAGCAACAGAACAAGAGGACACAGTCTCAAGCTGCACAAAGGGAGGTTTAGTCTGAATGTTAGGAAGAAGTTCTTAGCAGAAAGAGTGATTGGCCATTGGAGTGGGCTGCCTGGGGAGGTGGTGGAGTCCTCATCCCTGTGTGGGTATGCAAGAAGAAATGTGAGAAAGAAAAATAATGAGCTGTGTACAAAGTGTGTACAGTCATGATTCCCAAAGCCTCAGGATGTCTCCCACATGGGAGAGGAGATAATGAGCCACCTGGTCCAGGGGAAAAACAGGCCTGTACATCATCTGTATTACGTTAATGCACTGTTTGTATGTTGGCATGTTGGCTCTGGCTGTAATAGGGGCTTTATGCTTTTTCCTTGCACTTGCATGGAATAAAGTAGTATTTGCATGGAATAAAGAGGGAGGACTTGCATCAATCCTAAGGCTGTTGCTGCTTTCATCTGCTGTTACCAGCAGAGACATCCCTGAAAATGTTTAGAAAGAGACTGGTAGTGTGATTTAGTTGATTAGACGGTGTTAGGTGATAGATTGGACTTGATGATCTTGAAAGTCTTTTCCAAGCTGACTGATTCTGTGATTCTGTGATTTAGCTTTACAGTTACTGGTTTTATTTTTCATTAATGCTTTTTACACTTCTCTTGGGTTGATGGATGGATTTCAGAGGGGTTTAGGAGGAGAGGAAAGCTGATGTTCAAGAAAGAACCTTGGATAGCAGTTTTATAACATATAGAAGAATTTTGTGTAAATAATATGTGACAAATGTGTTCAAATCTGGTCATATCTGGCTGTGAAATGACAAACATATCTAAGTTTAGGGTTTGTGTTTCTTCTTTTCCCCCTTTATTTTACTTTTGTTTGTCTGTTTGTTTTGTTTTTACTATGTTGCTGTAATATGAGAAGTAAAGTACAAAAAATCAGATTCAACCATCAGTTAAGAAATGTCCGTCAATTTAAACTGTACAAAGAAAAAGAGTTCCTAAAGGAATCTGTATAGCAGCAATATTCTTGTCAGCACTGTGAAGCCAGTCCAAACAGAATGGTTTATCTTTTACTGCTCGGTTGCTGTGTAATACAGATGATGGCTCTAGAATGACAAGTACTGAAGTTTTGATTGTCTTCCTTTGTTTTCTCCTCTCACTCTGAAGTAAAGGTCGTCAGGGAAGGAAGATGAAGTGGAAAGGATTTACAATTCTGACTGAAGAGAAAAGAAGAATTATTTTATCATCTTCTCCAGTCTCCAAAGAGTCCACAACTAAAGTGATGTAAATGAAATATTTTTTTACAATTTTTGAGCTATATCTCAGGGTCAAGTTTTGAAGAGAAATACAAGCAAGCAAAAGAAAATCAAACAAGAAACAGTTTTCCAGATAGAGAAAACTGAAATAATCTGATAAAATAAATCAACATTCAGAAATATGATTTTCTAATAGATCAGAATCCTTTGATAATTAGCATCTTGATTTCCTTTTTATTGTGTAATGGAACTCAGAGAGTTTCTCTAGATCCTGTCTCCTGGGACTAAGCACTATGTAAATGCATAGTAACATTAGATTGAATTCTCAATCTGAAGGTGACAGTTTAGTCCTCTAAATGTACCTATTTAAAGATGGAAAACATCATCTTTTTCTGTCACTTTCCATTTGCATCCAAGACTACAATAAGACAGAAGGAAAATATTTACTGATAAGGTTAAAAGATAATGGGAAGACCAAGGAAAAACACATATATCCAATGACTGCTCTGCCACTCTGTCTGAGGAGCTAACCTACACCAGGTAATTGTCTGAGACAGATAACATTCCCTCAGTTCAAAGTCACTGAGAAGCCTACCACTGTTCTTAGTGCTGCTATTGCTTACCCCTCTGTCTGGCCTTGTGTAAAAGCAAGAATCTGACCACTGAAACATAGCACAGACAGAATTGCAGAAATGTAGTTGTCTTCACTCATTTTCCTCACTGGGAAGTGAGACTCTGAGAGTATACACTGGGGACATGGGCAAAAGAAGCCTGTGACACCTTTAAAAAAGATCGACTATGAGACACTTGATTATTAACCATGTTTGAAACTTGTAGTATTTTATATCTCCTATGCCCTCTGCTCTTTGTCACTTTGCCAACCCTCACAGAATCTTATAGATAACTAAAGCATGTGTAAGGTTCATCAGATGCTTCTTTACCCTATTTTAGTTTGTCTGAATTCTTTCTATATCATACCATCTCTGTAAGAACCTTCACTGATATTGTTGCAGCTAATAAGTGATAGGAAACGAGCCAAAACTAAAACAACCCAATTCAGCATCTAGGTTTTATTTTGCTTTTTCTTAGTTTGAGATGAATATGTTCTGCTGGCAAAGCAGAATTTCTTTTTTTCCCCATTCCTGTGTTCTGTTTCTTTGTATTAGCTACGTTTACTTGCTGTTCTTTTGTGAAATGGAGTTCTAATACAATGCCTTATAGACGATGAAACCTTCAAGGCTTAGAAACTATTACAGTTGATCATAGTTCATTAAATGTGGTTGCTCTGTTTAGAAAACAAATTTTACTATTGAATTCTTAGTGATTTCTATGATATGGGCAAAATCACCTTCAGCTGAGGATCCTGTTACCTTTTTCTCTTTTTTTTTTTGTCTCACGAATAAGAAACAAATTATTAAATACCTTGTTCTGGTTTGAGGCTAATTGGCATATTTTAATAAAAAATTAGATTACAGGCTGTGAAAAGAAAACAATGGTGATGTCTACTTCACTCACAGGCTTGCTGAGATGTATAAAAACAAGGACACAAGCATAGATAACACAGAGAGTCTCTACATGGGAGTCAGTGTGTCTTCTGGCCTGCTGCTGTGTAATCCAACTAACCATTCTGCTTCTAACCCCCCTTGACAATCCTCCAAACTCACCTTGCATGTCAGGCAGACCCTGGGGTAAGGTAGAGGGGTGGAAAGAAGGTGGAAGGGTGGCTGGGAGCCCTCCTGGGTACTCTGATTTCTGGGAGGGGAGTTGTGTTTCTGTATTACCTTTAACTTGAAGATCTCTGTAAACGTTCCTGTATATAGTGTGTATATCTGTGTGTATATTGTGCTAAGCTGTAAATACAACTTCATTCCTTAACTTCCAGCTGGCTGAGTCTAATCTGGGTGATTTCATTCTGTGTGGCAACAGATAACTCCCAAACCATCACAATTTCAAGTTTGGGAAAGAAAGACTCATTACAATCTTCTACATTATTCAATATGATAAGAAAGAGAATTTTAGTGGTTACACTACCCTATGACTCTGTGTGTAACCTTTGCAAAGCTTGCCCTTGGCTGCAACACAGAAAAAGCAAGCTGAGGCCACTGTTTGCATGCTTTAATAATTCTGCTGCTGGCAAATGAGTCAGACAGATCCCTGATTACTCTGTGAGAACGGTTTTGTTTCTACAGTTCTAACAGGAGTGAGTTACACAAAAAGATTTGATCTATTGATAATAAAACAAATGTGGTGTTTACATGATTTATTAAGGACTGCATTTTGAGATTTAATGCAGCATACATCTTGTAGATAAAGTTGCAGATGTTACGTCAATAACAGCAAAACCGTTAAGCAAGAAAAAAATAACATCGATTTTTTTTTCATGTTTCTTAAAATGTGAACAGCTTTAGAAGTGCAGAGACAGAGAGAGGGGTGGATAATGAATCTTAGAGTCTTCAGGATTTGACCTCCAGATGAATTCTGTTTTGTTTCATTCTGGTTTTGTCCCTGATATACAATCTATAGTAGTACCCTCTGGTGGAATTGTGCTACATCTGGGAAGGAGGACAGCGTGAGATGTGATGGCCAGTCAATACCAATTTGATACATCCAAGATGGCCCGTTTATTGTAGAGAATTAGCACATATTTATACAGGAATAAACTGCCTGGTCACACATTATTCATTCTCTGACTGGTTACAGGCAGCTATTCTTGAGCTCTTCTCACACTGGTAAGTACCTCAGTGCAGTTAACTCTCAGACATCCTGTTTCGCTAAGCTACTTCCTTGTTTAACATAACTGCCTTCCTATTCTACATAGTTACTTTCTTATCTTGAATGACTCATAGCAGGAGGAGCAGCTGCATTGGCCACTTTTCCCCTTGCTGGTAGCTCTTTCCTTTGTTAGCAGTTCTTTCCCTTCATTCATAACCCTTATACTCTGTCTTACTTAGCTCTCAGCTCCTGTATCCAGACAAGACCCAACAGCACATGTTCATTTCTTTGTAGTATTTCATGAAGTCCTCCACTGCATGTCCACATTCAGAACCGGATGTGATCTCAACAGATAGGTGCTGTGATATGGTTCAGTTTTGTCTCAACAACTCTAACTTGATCATAATGACCCCAGTCAAAGCAGAGCTCACATACATGCTTCCATTTGGATGTGCTGTTGTGAATAGACTGAAAACATCAGGGTGGTGCATGATAGCCATGTGTGTCGTACTGGGGCGAGTGACTGACATGCCTGAAGGTATTAAATTTTGAATCTATAATTTTCTTTCTTTTTTTCCTCCTTATTTCCTGTTTGCGAACAAAAGCTATTGCAAGGAAATCAGTCATCTCCTTGTAGATGCAAGTGTCCACAGAGTGCTGAGAACCAACCAAGTTCATGTTCATAGATATTACATAAAATCTTTCAATTTAATTTGAAATGGGACTGCATAGTGTTTCATACGCTGAGATATGCAAGAAAATAATTTATCTCTCAGTAATGGTATAATGCCAATATGCTAATATTCACCCAGGTAATCTTCAGCAGTTAAACATGTTTAAAGTAGGTAAAAGGATGCTAATTCAGTTATAGAAGATCAAACCATAGTAATTCATAGAATCATAGAATGGTAAGGTTTGAAGGGACCTCAAAAATCATCCAGTTCCATCCCCCTGCCATAGGCAGGGACACCTCCCGCTAGAACAGGTCACTCAAGGCCTCATCCAATCTGGCCTTGAACACCTCCAGGGACGGAACAGCCACAACCTCCCTGGACCCCCCGTGCCAGTGTCTCACCACCCACACTGCAAAGAACTTCTTCCTAACATCTAGTTTGAATCTCCCCTCTTTCAGTTTAAACCTATTAATCCTTGCCCTGTCATTACAAGACCTTGTAATTAGTCCCTCCCCAGTCACTCTATAGGTCCCTTTCAAACACTGAAAGTGTACTACAAGGTGTCCTAGAATTAGGCATTTACTTCTAGTGGAAGAACTACAAACTTTTTGTTCAGACATGAAATAAAGACACTGAAGGAAGAGCATCAGAGACATTTCCACTGTGTTCCTCTTATCAAAATCAGCACTTCCTCCATAGTTTCTTACATGTTTTCTTTCAACAGCAATGGTTTGAATGAGTCAGCTGAGATGAATGATTTCAGAAAGTGCCCAGAATTCAGAATGATTTTTTTTTCCTTTGGTGTTTAACCTTCGTGTCTTTCATGGTACCTGTGTGGAGCTTTAAGTACAATTTTTTTCCCTAACTGAGGTAACAAATTACCTGTGCCTCTAAATACCTGGTTATTTTTTCTGGCTTTGAAGTGTGATGGTTTGGGAGTTTCCTACCCCCCACACTTTGTAAAATCACCCAGACTAGACTCAGCCAGCTGGAAGTTAAAGATTGAAGCTCTATTTACAGCTTAGTACAATATACAAGCAGATATATACACAATATACAGGAATGTTTACAGAGATATACAAGCTAAAGGTAATACAGAAACACAACACCCCTCCCAGAAATCAGAGACCCCTGGAGGGGATTCCAACCACACTTCCACCTTCTCCCCACCCCTCTACCTTACCTAAGGGTCTGGATTATGTGCAAAATGAGTTTGGAGGATTGGCCGGAGGGGTAGAAGAAGAGTGGTTAGTTAGGTTAGCAGAGATCCAGCAGACTCACAAGCAGCCAGAGAGACAGAGATGAGACTCTGAGCCTGTGTGTTATTTATGTTTGTGTTCTTTTTCTTATATATCTCAGCAAGCCTGTGAGTGAAGTAGACATCACCACTGTTTTCTTTTCACAGCCTATAATGTAATTCTTTTCATTAAAATATTCCAATTAGGCTCAAACCAGCACGTGAAGTTGCTGTGTTTGGTGTTGGCTTTTTGTCCTGGTTTTGTCAGGGTAGAATCAGAGGAAAGGACCTCCAAAGGTCATCTACTCCAACCCCCACCCCTGCAGTCAGCAGGGACAGCAGATGGATTGAAATGGCTTGTAATAACATCAAGGTTAGTTATCTGTCTATAGTTTTTTGTTTTTTTCCTGACTGAGGTCCATCAAATTGTGCAAACATTAGAGTTTACATTCATACATAATTTATGCAAGTAAATGTGTAATTGCTTGCAGAATACACATAGATTCATGGAATCATAGCATGGTTTAGGTTAGAAGTGGCCTCAAAGATCATCAAGTTTCAACCCCCCACCATAAGCAGGGACACCTCCCAGCAGAATAGATCACTCAAGTCTCATCCAACCTGGCCTTGAACATCTCCAGGGAGAGAGCAGCCACAACCTCCCTGGGCAAACTGTGCCAGTGTTTTACCACCCTCACTGGAAAGAACTTCCTCCTAACATCCAGTTTAAATTTCCCCTCTGCCAATTTAAACCCATCTCTCATCCTGTCATGGCAAGACCTTGTAAATAGTCCCTCCCCAGCCTTCCTGTAGCCCCCTTCAGATACTGGAAGACTACTAAAAGGTCTCCTTGAAGCCTTCTCTTCTGCAGGCTGAAGAGCCCCAACTCTCATAGCCTGTCATAGCAGAGCTGTTTCAACACTCTGAGCATCTTCTGGTCCTCCTCTGGGCTACATTGTTTCTTTTCTCCAATCTTTAAACAGATGACTAGGATGGGTGAAAGGATTCAGGATAACTAGCTTGGTCCAGAAACAAAATGTGCATATAGAACAAGTCGGGCAATGGGGAAGCATTCTATGTATTCCAGTTGTGCTATTGAGCCCAACATTACACAAGATAATTCAGAGACTGATAAGGATTACTGTTAATATAATAGCTTTCAGTCTAACAAAGACCAAATCTTCTGATTGGCTCCTTGGTCTATAATATATGCAACACATTACAATAATATATTAATGTTTCATTATTCCATAGTAATTACTCATTAGAAGCTCAACTAGGAATAGATTTTACCCAAAAATGAATAAAGCATTAAGATACACAAAATATTGAGTACGTTTTAATGATGATGTATGTCAACATTTATTTTCTTTAATCATGCATATTTATAAAGGCAAAAATGCAATATTCAATAACTCAAGAGAAAGTGTTTCTGATTTCAGCAGAACCTGAATGTTACCCTATCATAGTGATATAGATACAAAGAAAAAAATGCTGGTATTTTGACCCTGCTCAGTAACAGCTCCGAGGAACTTACATACATCTGTACAAGTGTCTGGTTATATATACAGTCTGGATTTCTTCACCATGTCCACCAGTTTGCAGAGGTGCTATTCTCTGGATTGTGGTTACCAATCTCAGCAACACTCTGGGACTTGTAAAAGTGTTGTGGAGCATCCTCTTTATTTTCTCTTTGATGAGACAATTCAGGCTAAATCTTACTTGACTACTCCTCAGTTTTTTTTTAATGACTTTAGCTTATGCCTCCAGAATGCCTGCAGAAAACCTATTTCTAAGACACGAGCTGTGTAAAGACAACAAATATGAAAGGCCACTTAGAATCATAGAATCAGTGTTGGAAGGGACCACAAAGATTATCTAGTTCCAGCCCCCATGGCAGGGACACCCCACCTTAGATCAGGCTGGCTAGAGCCTCATCCCGCCTGGCCTTAAACATCTCCAGGGATGGGACCTCAACCACCTCCCTGGGCAACCCATTCCAGGCTCTCACCACTCTCGTGGTGAAGAACTTCCTCCTCACGTCTGAAGAGGACTCCTCCTCAAGTCTGAATCTACTCACCTCCAGCTTTGCTCCATACATGCTACTAATAAACAAACAAATAAATAAAATTAAATAAAATCGAATTAAAATAAATAAATTTGAATAAAAATTAAAAAATCTATCCAAAATCTCAGCAGATTTTGCAACTTACTTTAGTTTAGCACAATAGAGATCTGAATACATAGAGATATGTATGTTACACCTTGACTACGGTATTCATCCACTGTCACTAAAAATACCCCACAATATATAACACCACCTGCAATTACAGGTACAGAATTCAAGTGAATTATAAAGTAGTTAATTCTGCACTGGTTACCTGTTTGTCTAATGGTAACTTCACTAGGAGGATCTCAATGACAACATATGGAACCTAGAGCTAAATGCATGAAAGTTTCCCCTTACCCAATGTTAGATATACATTTTTTTTACATATTTGATTCCATTTTTTAAAATTCAGACCTGTATAAATGAGAAAGAATTAAACCTAAACCACTTTTTATAAGTCAAATAAGAAAGTGGGTGTGGGGGAGAGGGGGAGAGGAATCATCATCACAATTCAGTACACAATCCTTTCAGAAGCATTGTGAGGTAATAAGTTTATATCACAAAATAATTTAAAACTGTTTCACGGTAATCATCTCAGTTTTATTTATACATCAAAGAAAAAAATATCTTTCTGTTCCACCTGGAGGGTGTTAAACCTGGAGGGACAGACAACATGAACTAAAGGAAAGCATTTTTTTTTTTTTAACTGTAAAATATGAGGTCTTTTTATCTTCTTTAATAGGTTTGTATCTTCTAAATCTGTATGTGTAGCAACTAAGCAAAGAATCTAATTCCCCTTATCTAATAACACATTTGGTTAATAATTCAATCTGTTTATTGTCAAGATAGAAAGTTCACATGAGGTTTACACTTAAAGTTCTGGTAGCTTTCTTCTCTTCATGGTGCTTAATAATTTCGAGATTTAAAAAAAAAAAAAAAAAAGTCTTATCTGGAATTAGTGGCCTTTGTGGTTTAAAAAAAATCACTGCATTGAGGGTAGTATCTTGACTACCTTAGGGAAAGAGGGCATCTATATGCATACAGCAGTCAGATCATTGTCCTAAAAGGCACAGTTCTTTGGGTTGGAAAACGTAATCTGGGGAAGCTCTAAACAGCACAGAATTAACACCAAGAAATCTTTCAGAACTATAAAGAAGTCAGGAATCAAATGGTACCTTTAGGTTGTCAGGTCTTTGTACCACAATACAAGGAGCACCAAACTAAATTGAACTGAAAGCTCATGTAAAACTATACTGAGAAGAAAATGAAGTTTAGGAAAAGAATATGGAAATGTCTCTGTCCTTCCTGTGTACTAATGCATTTTACAGCCTCACCACTTTTCCCCTGTTTTTCATTATTTTCTATACTGCTTTATCCTGTGATAGTAATTTGTTTTCTAAATTGGAGAGCTCTTGTCTTCAGGGTGATGAGTAATAACCCATCATAGTCCGGTGAGGTATGATGAGTATGATGAGTGTGATGACTATGCTGAGTTCTATTTTGGCAGTTAATAGTTGGGGACAATCCACCATGCACTGATGCAGTGGGTCTTCCCATTACTCAGGGTTTCCCAGGCATATGAGCCCCTAGGCTTAGCCAAAGTCATAGGCACAATCCCAACAAAGGGCAGTTTGATGAATACAGGTTGGCCCACTTGAATCTGGGACAAGGATTTATCATTGGTCCCTGTTGACACATGATCAGCATCCACTATTGGCTCAGATGGGCAGAGGGCCTTAATCTTGCTGCTTCCATAACTTCCCCAACAATTATTGACTGT
>VWYK01002934.1:0-16396 GCA_013399775.1 Semnornis frantzii | reverse complement strand
CGGCCCGCCACGGCTCGCCCTCATTGGTCAGCCGCCGCTCCTACGGCATCCGCGAGGGGCCTGCCGAAGGACCAAAGCGTTCAGAGTGGGACGTGACTGCGGAGGGAAGGCGAGGAGAGGGGCGCACCAGTCTGGGAGGATTTAGCATTGGGCGCGGAGGGGTAGGGAGCTCGAGGAACCCGAGCGAGGCGGGGGAGCGGCAGGAACCAGAGAAGTGAGGTTTGGCGTGTTCTAGAACATGGAGATGGACGACATCGGTGGGAAGAAACAATGAAGATCTGTACGCAATGGAAGAGAACTAGAGGATGCGACCACACTTCCCGGTGCCTGACGCACAGGGACAGGCCACTCATGCGTGTCAGTCTCCCACCCTACTTCTCTTCTTGGGTTGCGCAAGCACTGGGACTAATGGAAACAAGAGACAGAAGACGAGGCTTCACACACCAAGCGATAGTGATCTAAGTGATGCTGTGCCCTGCCTAAACCGTAGTTTAGTATAGATGCTACAGCGGCTGCCAGCGAGCCGAGGCGCATGCGCACTAGCTGCACCAGGGCAGAAGGCCGCCCGTACGCAAGAGCCAGGGTGACGAAAGCGGCATTTTCCGCCCCGTTTCTCGGCGGCCTTCTGAAGCCCGGCGGAAGGACTCGAGCGGCTTCAACCCTGGGGGTGACGGGGAGGGGCTGGCGCAGGCGCGGCGCTGCCTCCCCTCCGCTCGGATTGTTTTTTTTGGGGGGAAGCAGTGGAGAAGCCATCTTAGCGGTGCTGTGCCGGGAACTGCGGGGGACGGGGCTCGGCGCGGAGCCTGTCCCTAGTGCCGTGTCCGGTGGGTGGATGGCGTAAGGGAGAGCGTCTGGCATCCTGGGGCGCTGCGTGTACCGCGGGGAGGTCTGGCAAGCGGCTTCTCTCGGGCTGGAAAGCGTGCGGCGCGGATCGGTCTCCCCCGCATCCCGTTGCCGGTCTCGTCGCTCAGGGCAGCGGTCCGCAGGCCCCATTTGGGCTGACGTTGTGTCTTTTGTGGTCGGAGCGATGGAAGGGCCAGTGCGGCCCGACCCGCGGGCAGCGGAACGCTTCGCTGGGCCTCTGCAGCTCACAGCGGTTGGAGGCGGGTCGGTACTCAAGCCGACCGTATGGCGGGCCCGGCGGCAGAGTACCGTCGCATCTTTCAGCGATGCGAAAACTCATTGGCAACAGCTTACTTTGACTGCTAAGGCTAATTTTGAAGATTAGAATTAGAAATCGTCCTCTGAGCTACCAGTTAGGCTTATATTAGTCCCGGTTTGTAGTTGAAGTATGTCTGGTGAGTGTTCTTGCTAGCTTGTATGCTCACTGCAGACTATGCAGACACAGACATGCAGACTATGTAACGTGTCAACGTTGTGGCAGGCTTAGTTTCCTACAATGTTTACAAGCTTGGGCAGTTTAGTTTGAATGATATTTGGAATTTGCTGATGCTGCAAATATAAGAGTTATAAGCACTGATATCTAATTAATGCAGGTCATATATAAAATTTCTTACAAAGGTGTAGATGCTTCAGTGTTTTTAAATTGGGTGTGTGAAGCTGTCCGTCTGTTCATCTGAATCGTTCTCTGAGGTCCTTCCTCAGTTAACAGATTGGCTTTTCGTTTTATCTGGCACTTTTTTCCCCCTAAGTCACTCTTTTTGATCATTCACTTTAAATTCCTGGACAGTTTGGCTACACTTTCTACCAATGCTTAATGGTATAATGTACAGTCAGTAAAAGAGTATTGTTTGAACTTGCATTTCTGTTTGTGGACTTACGATCTGGAATCACGATGTCTGGCTTTACCACTAAAGATTGTATCCTTGGTACATTGCAGAGAACTTGCCCTTTATCACTGAAGGAATGCTGAGGACATCTGTTCTGAATGCTGTTTAAAAAAATGAGATGAGACTGTAGAGTTGTGAAGTGCAGAAACGCTACAAATCATATACATCTTGAAGTAGCAGGAGAGTGGATTTGATTTTTCAAGACATGAAGGTCATATAAGGAAATTCTGACATTCTCCTTGCTTTGTGGCACTGCCATCATATCTGTTGAGAAGATGCATTATAAAGTGTACCGGGTCTGGCAGGGATGGAGTTAACTTTCTTCAGATCAGCTGGTGTGGTTCTGTGTTTTGGATTTGTGGCTAAAAGAGTGTTTGCAACACACCCGTGTTTTGGCTATGGCTGAACAACGCTTGCACGGCATCAAGGCTTTCTTTTTCGCCACTGCCACCCCTGCCAGTGTGTTGGGAGTAGGCAAGAAGCTAGGAGGGGACGCAGCCAGGACATCTGACCCAGATTGACCACAGGGATATTCCATGCCATGTTACATCATGCTGAGCAACAACAACTGAGGAAGAGGAAGGCTTTTTTTGTTTGTATTGGGCTTTTTTGAGGAAAGTTCTTTTTATATTGGCTTCCAAGGTGATTGCTGGCCATCAGCCTGTGGGAGGTGGTGATTTCCTTTGTTTCACTTTTTTCTCTTCACTGAAGAAACTTTCCATCTTGGCCCACAAGTTTTTTTGTCTTTGTTCTTACTGTGTTCTTCCTCATCCTGCTGGTGGAGATGAGGAGTGAACGATCAGCTGTATGGGCGCTTAGCTGCTGGTTGGGGTCAAGCCACCACAAAAATACAGAGAAAGACAATCTTGAAGTTACTAAATAGGCAGTTGCTTTCAGTTGGTTGTGTTTACAAAGTGCTGATGTAGAAGTGCTATAGAATCTGTTAGCCAACAGAATTTTGGCTTTGCATTTGTTTTGCTTAGGTCAGGTGGAGTGATAGTTGCCATTATCAAGAGATAACTTGGAATCAGAATCTAGTGTTTGTTTTATTATTGAGCAAGGGCCTTGTATGAGAGGCATTCTCCCATCGCTTGGCATTGAAGTGTTGGGCCCTTTTTTTAAATGGATGTAGTCATTTGCTACAGCAGGTTGTGGTACTGTGCTACGTGTTGTGGGATGTTGGATCATCAGGATCTGTTTTAAGTCAGTGGGTTAGAGTGATTCTTGTTCTTGTGTTTGAAAGGCAGTGAACATGTAGCTTTGTGAACAGTTTGCTGTGTAGATTGAAGTACTCCCTGAAATGGTCCTGGATATTTTTGCTCTTTGATTGTCTTCACTGCATATGTCAAGCGCAGTGTGGGACTGGTGAGTAACACACTCTTGTGAACTTTGAAAGCAGGTGGATTTCAGAAGAATGGACACATCCTCTAATCTTGAGTTGGACTTGCACATCTTTCAAGGACCAAAAGAATTGAACTGGGAGGTTTTCCCTCAATAGACTGTCAGTCTGTTTCATTTCAACAGTTCAGTGTGGCACAATTGATGACCAAGTAATCTCATCGTGTTTTCATCATTTCCAGAAGTCAACTTAAATTCTGAATTCCTCTTGCTTCTAAATGGAAACACAAACATGCAGTGCCTAGCATCTCGGAACGTGGAAGGAGTTCTTCGTAGTATCCCAAATTGTGGGTTCATTACATGCTTGGCTTTAATATTAGCCCCTACTATGGATAAGCTGCAGCAGTGTAGCACAGTATGTAAAGCGAAGTACAGATGTCAGCTATTAATTATGTTTCATTTTCTTTCCACAGTTAAGTTGATTTTACAGAATTTATCAGGTCTCCAAAGCAGAAACAGGTAAGCTGCCAAAAGCTTAACACTTCTCACTGGGTATTGTGACAAGATCATACACGGCCTGTTTTTTTTACAGACTCATGGCTGGGAACTAGGATATGCTCTCCTGAGTGCATGTGGCTGCTGCAGTTAATACTCTTGACTACATGGAGACAACAGCTTTGAACACTAAGAAAACAAGTTATTGAACAGAACCCAGTGGTAGAGCAGCTTTTCAAAGCAGTAAAGTCATCACTGCTGGTGAATTACTTCGTTTTCCAGGGACATAGTTGTTACCCTTTCTCCTTTAATCGTGTAGTATTTTCTGTGTTAATGATCATGAATGTCCTGTTCAAAAGGAAAACAGGATTTTTTTGATCCTTAGGACAGGGCAGAGGTCTCTGGCATACAGTAACTATACCGTGAAAGACTTTAGGTGTTCTTTAAGGTATCGTGGATGGTGAGGAGTGACTGAGGTGGATTTTGTTGCCCTTACGATAGGGAGTATTGATAGACTCGTGCATGTGTGCTGGTGGAGTAGCTGATTGTTCTGACTAACCAACTTTCAGTGAATCTTGTTTTAATCTCGTTCTTGTGAACTTGTGGGTTTTTTTGATACCTTCTCTCTCGATTGAGATAAGGGCACTCATTAAAAAGGCTCTAGCTTCTTAAGTGTTAAGATACTGTAATAGCTGAGTACTAAAGACGTGCTATCATGTGTACCTTTTTGTCTGCAGGTGATTTTTGCTGTGGGGTGAGCTCAGCATGGCTGTAGTCATCCGTTTACAGGGGCTTCCTGTTGTTGCGGGTCCTGCAGATATTCGTCGTTTCTTCTCGGGATTGAATATTCCTGATGGAGGTGTGCATATTATTGGAGGAGAGATTGGGGAGGCTTTTATTATATTTGCAACAGATGAAGACGCACGGCGTGCCATGAGCTGTTCAGGAGGGTATATCAAGGACTCGCACATAGAGCTGTTTCTCAGCAGCAAGGCAGAGATGCAGAACACTATAGAAATGAGCCGGAAACGATTTGACCGTGGGGGACGAGAAACTATGTCTGGCTCTAGAAGAATGGGTAATAACGGTTCAGGTGTTGGAGACATGCCACATTCAGTCACACCTTTCTCAAAAGGAGTAAGTAAACATGGTTATGGTCCACCGAGTCATCCGGAGGCTGGTTTCCATACCAATGGCACAAGACATGGGGATATGGGCATACCTAAATCAAGCTATCAGTCACTAAAGGATTCTCATCCGTTTATCCCAGATGACCTTTACTTGTTTCTCCGTGGTATACCTTACACTGCAACAGAAGATGATGTCTGTGCTTTCCTTTCTGGGATCCGTGTGGATGGAGTGATTTTGATCAAGCATCACAATGGCTTAAACAATGGTGATTGCCTGGTAAAATTCGCTACGCCTGGTGATGCCTTAGAGGCGCTTAAACGTCACAGACAGTACATGGGTCAGAGGTATATAGAAATCAGCCCGACTACAGAGGAGCGGTGGATTGAGTATGGTGGGACGGTGGACATGCCGGACGAAATGGATCACTTTTTGTGCGAGGACCGTTCTCCAAGTCCAGGCTACGTGCATTCAAGGAGGCATTCGCGTTCAAGGTCACCAAGGAGACAAAGAACACGTTCTCGTTCATCTCCTCACCAGGAATACTACATACACTTAAGAAATTTATCTACTAATCTGGAGAAGAGAGACTTGATAGACTTTTTTCCTGACCTGGATATATGCAGCACACAAATCAAGCTTCTAACAGATAGGCATCAGAGAAGGACTAGAGATGCCTTTGTGATGTTAAGAAGTGAGAGAGATTATCAGGCTGCTTTGAAATATCACAGAAAGGTTCTTTTCAATCGTTTTGTTTACATTTTTCCAATATCAAGAAAGTCAATGTTGAAAATCATTGATTCTTATGAGAGGAAAAGATCGCAGGACAGAGATCACTCTGGACGGGCCACACCAGATAAAAGTTATCGGGAAGGGCATTCTGGCCCCAAGAGATGTGTTTATGTAAGGAATTTTCCATTCGATGTGTCAAAAATGGAAGTGCAAAGGTTCTTTGAAAGATTTGATGTTGATGAAGATGATATTTACTTGCTCTATGATGAAAAAGGAGTTGGGCTAGGAGAAGCATTAGTAAGGTTTAAATCTGAAGACGAAGCCATGAAAGCAGAAAATTTGAATCGTCGAAGGTTCTTGGGAACGGAGGTCTTGATAAGACTTATATCTGAAGACCAGATGGAGAAGTTTGGTGTAACTGTGCCATTGTCTGCATCAAATGACATGCAGGATGATTCACATTCGTATGACAGAGGTGAGCTTTCCTGTCCAATTGATTCACCGTCTGGGCCACCGCAGGGGCCACCCATGCATTCATTTGGTCCCCCTGGGAACTTCAGGCATCCTCCTGAATTTAGGCGCCCTCCTGAGGACTTTATGTGCCCTCCTAAGGATTTTAGAGGCCCTCCGCCCTTTCTGGATTTTGGTGGTGACAGTGAACATTTTGGCAGAGTGGAATTTGGGAATAATAAAATGGGAGGTTTTCCTGAAGGAAGATTTGTGCCAGATCCCAATTTCAGTGGTGGTTCTGAACGCGTTGTTCCTATTCGATTGAAAAATTTACCTTTTAAAGCTACTCCTAATGAGATTCTGGATTTTTTCTATGGCTACAGAGTGATACCTGAGTCAGTTTCTGTACAGTACAATGAACAGGGATTACCTTCAGGGGATGCCATTGTTGCTATGACAAACTATGAGGAAGCTATGGCTGCTATTAATGAACTGAATGATAGGCCAATTGGTCAACGGAAAGTTAAGTTGAGCTTGCTGTAAAGGAGGAAAAGATGCTCTAGAGTAAAACATCCTAGATGACAATATTGACGGTTGTTCTTACTTTATGAATTGCTGGAAGGTGCAGAAGAAAGTTTCCATCAAGGGTTGTAAATAATGTCTAGTTCAGTTGTTTAGCTCTTGGTTGAAATATCTCTATGGTTAAGATATTGCTTTGCCTACTTCTTGTGGCAGAGAAGAGCCCAGAAACTGGAGGATATGGAATATCTTAAGGTATAAAGGCATGGAGTTTTAATGCATTGGGGTTTTTTTTAGTTTGCTTTTAATTCCATGGCCTATGACTTTTGCATCAAATAAAACTGTTAGTGCTGGTTCAAACAGGAAGAACTTCAGTGCTACCTGCATTAGTAGTAACACTTCTTACTGACCTTAGCTTAATAAAAGTAAAATCACTTTTTTATTTCAAAATTGTTCAGGTTTTGTTCAGTTTCATGTCTTTGCAGGCATTCCTATTAAAAGAAGTAACAAGCATCCTATTCACGTTAGTTGGCTTTGCAACTCTTATAAAAATAAAAAGGAAACTGCCATTAAATGTGTGTTTTATATTTAAAACTTATATAGTTAATGATCCCAACTGTTATGCTCAACATATTTGGGGCTTGGTGAGAAAGCTGCCGACTGCTGTTTCAGGAAAGAGTGAATTAGTACAGTCTGTCAGCACAGCAATGGGTAGGTCATATACCTGTAAACTGTAAAATCTCTCTGAATCAATCAGTTGGAGAGGCTTTCTTGTTCTCACTGAGGTACCTTGATGCAGAAAACGAATGTTGGAATTGTTTCAAGAATCTTGACTTCAGCCTGAGCTTTTGGAGTGGACTTTATTTTATCTTTACGTGCTCATAATATCAATATTAACTTGTTAATGATATCTGGATGCATTCCAGGTCAATAGCTGATTAATTTTAACTAACATCTGTCACTGGCAACCAAGCTGACAACCAACTGTGTCATTTTCTTATATGAGAAAATAAATGCTTATAGCAGTTTTAAGAATGTTTTGATGGGTTTAGTGGCAGCACGTTTAAATTTTAGGAAGAAATAAAAGCCATCCTGTTGGGAGGAAAAAAACCTGCACCTTCAAAATTCAGGCTTAGAAAACTGTGGTTGTGTTTCTAAGGACTGTTGACATTGCTTGGAGCACTACATTTTATAACATGAATTTCGTTTCCCTGTTGAACTCAAGACAACCAAGTTGCAACTTGCTAATGGAAACTTGTTTTAGAATTTGCTCAGGTAATAAAAAAAAAAAATAGATTTGTAGAGTAGTTCAGGTTGGAAAGGACCTGAAAGTCTCTGGTCCAACCTGCTTCTCAAAGCAGTGTCAGCTAGAATAGGTTATTCAAGGCATTGTCCATTGGATTTTTAATAGCTCTGAGGGCAGAGATTCCACAGCCTCTGGGCAGTCTATTGCAGTGAGTGGTTACCCTCACTGATGGTTGGACCTTAATTACTTCAAAGTCACCATCACTGAATTTCCATGTAAACCATGGAAGTTGTTTGGGTTTTTTGTTCTGTAATTAAAAGGTCAGTGTAGTGATATTTCTTCTGCGTATTACTTACCCTCTCATTTAAATGTTAGGAAAAAAACATTTTGAATGAGGATGGTAATGCCAGGTCTGTAGGTGGAACTGAAATAAAAACAAATTGTCTTTTTATTTTCCTTGCAAAGTCTTCTAGTTCCTTGAGCTTTTATAGCAATTATAAAAGTGTTACAAGGATGTTCAAAATAAACTTGTCTGACCTAAACATGCTGTTGAAAGCTTCATTGTGATTTTTGTAAGCTAACATCTTTACTAATTCTTGCCTCTGTGTTACTAGATGTGCTGTAGAAGTGGCTGCAACTGACTTCTCCAGTTAACCAGCTCTAGAGGATTTGTGGAAACTCCTTTAGTTACTACACAGCAAGAGATTTCAAACACTAAAATAAATTGGTGAACTTTCTGCCATGCTTCTAGAATATGGTACACACATGAGTTCTTAAAAAGGAGTTGGAGGCTGGAAAGATAAGGGTAGGTTTAAAAGGCTTTTTTGCCTTCTAAGTGCAAGATTATCTTTTAGGAGAAGCATTACCTGTTCTTAAGACAGAGTAACTGCTGGTAAGTTACCATTCATTTTTGGGATGGCAACTTTTCCACACCCCCCCACCCCCACCCCATAGCTTATTTGTCTTTGCTTTAAAGTCAGATAAGATTTTGACTACTTTAGGTTAATCTGTAATGCCTGACTGATAGCTCAACAAAGTGAGTACTTGAAAAGTATCTCCAAAGAAAAGCTGTACTTCAGAACATGCACAGATGACCTAGAGCACAGGGAAACTGGGAAGAGGCCAATGCAGCTAAATAATAAGAAAGGTTAATGGGATAGTTGATTGTCAGTCTATAGCTGTTAACTTCCTGCTAGTATGTTTTGGTTGGTGTTTTAGTTTTTTTTTCCCCTCTCTTAAATGGTATGTATATGTAAGTATTACATCCTGATTCTACCTGAAGAAGTGGTACAGGTGCATGGTGTGGTGACACCATTTCCTGGTAACATGGTTTTGTAGTATTTAGAGGTGCTGTAGTTTCAGTGTAAAGAACACATTTGAGACTGCAATTACTTGAATGATTGCTCTTTTTAGTACAAGTAAAGAAGGACATGCAATTTCTGTCCAACATACAAGATTAAGACATCATAGATGCAAGACAAAGTTGCCCAATGCTATTTCTCTCTCGCTATAAGTTTTTCCAATTCCTAAAGTCAACTCTTGTGAGGTAGGGGAGAAGGAATTTAAAGCTGCCAAGAAAATAAATCAAGCTCTTTAGCTTGATTTATACTAGCTACCAATCTAGTGGGAATTAATCTAAAAACTGCTTCCTTTTTTTTTTTTTTTTTCACTCAGAATTCCTTTTTCAAGCCATAGAACAGAAATAATTGCTATTTGCATATATGTATTATATGAAAACCTGGTATAGCCATGAAGTTAATCTGTTTTGGAGATGAACTATGTAATTTGGGGATAAAACTATTCTCTGGGTTTAAACCAGAACCCTCCCTTGGGACATTTTCACTTCACTTTTGGCAAAGCCTGATTTCTAAGTATACTTTACATCAGGGGACAAAGGCAGTGTCAGTATTAAAAAATGCACTTCTTGATTTATTTTTATAACAAACAATATTTGGTTATAACTGAAGACTGTTTTCCCAGTTACAAGTTTAAATTCTAGATTTACACATTCTTTAGCAGATACTGGAGCTGGAGAGAAACAAAATGGCAGCAGCGTACTGGCACACAGTTTTATGCTATTCAAAAATGAACATGCATAACCATCATCTCCAAACAGAACTGGTAACCGAATCAACCAGTTAAATGCATGGAACTTGACCTATGTATAGCATGTCAACTACTATAAATGTCAACTATACAAAATATCAGCTAGTCTTACTATGAAGGCACTTTTATTTAAAAGCAAAGCAGCATTAGAAGCTGATGCGGGGCTAGGTGAATGTTCATTCTGTATCTATAAAGAAATTAAGTCAGGCCTGAAGAAAAGGAGAAAGAGAAGGAAATACACTTCCTTCTGCCACCCAAGGTGGACCACAAAGTGACAGCTAACAGGATTGGTGCTGTAATTAGTTTCTTGGTACTGCAGTTACTTTAGGATGGATGAAAGCAATTATGGCAGGTGTAGCTGGAGGACTTAATAAATCCAAGAGGTGTGTAGGCAGAGAATAAGGTACCTTGGCAAAATAACAAAAAAAAACCCTTCTCTTCAGAATTGCTTGTCAGCTCACTGCAGTTTTTGGACACCTCATCATGTAAGTTTAAGCAAATGTGACTGCAATGTAACAGCTAAGCAAATATAATACAGGATTCTATTTAAAGATTTCCTGTTCTCTCGCTATGGAAATGATCCATTTTCAGCAGACTCTGTTCCATGCTTTGAAACTGGTGATTCGTTGCCTGGCACTGTCCTACCAGTGCCAATTCTTGCGCCTGGTGGAATTTTAAAAATCCCTCAGTGAAGTTTCTAATGAACACACATAAAGGGAAATATTCTTTTTCTCTCAAGCCAAACCCCCTCCCCAATGCTGTTAGAACAGTTTTGTTATCTCACTTTAGTAGCATCTAATTCCTCCTCTTCCTCATCTTCAGATTCCTCTTCCCCTTCTTCATCTTTTTGTAGCATACTGCTAGAAATCTAATAAAACAAAAAATCCAAGAAACAGAAATCAAGTGTCTGTACTCCTGAAAGAAAAAGAATCCTCTGTTGGCATTGCCAGTCTCAGAACTTGCAGATTTTTCACTTGGGAAAGGAGGTAAAAGGTAAGTTGGTTCTCCATTAACCCTTTGAATTCTATGAAGCACAGCACTAACAGAAAGATACATGGCACAGAAATACAGTAATGGTTTTATCAATCTCCCCAAATCCCTGTAGTCCTGAGAATTATGACAGGATAGGGAAAACTGCACAGATCAAATTAACATTAAAAGGATGTTGGTTTTTGTTTCCCTGGGTTGGCTGCTGAGACAGGAGGCTAAGAGGAGTATGAAAGCATATCTTATCTGGAAGATAGCAAACCAGTGAAATGAAAAACAACACTATGCTGCTCTAAGCTTTTTTACAGAAATAATGAGACAAAACATTTCTTGCAGAGTCTTGATTCATACATGAACTTCTTTCTCTGCCCTTCAGAACGATACTGTAGTCCCTTTCTGGTTCATCACATGTTAAGTGCCAGCTGCCAAGCTTTCAGCTCATCTGACAGATTCTGCAATCTATACTTTTTTCTAATGAGGGCTCAATCTCATTCCTATTGAAGATAGATTCTTCACAGAAGAGGCAGCATTTACAATTTAGAGTAGAATATGTGTTGTGTGGTTGTTTTTTTTTTTTTCTTTCCCATAAGAAAAGGAACATTAAGCTATCCAAGTCATCTGGAATGCTTTTGAAAAATGATTTTAGGTTCAGCAGTTCTCTAAGGGCATCTGCAGCTCTAATTTTGGTTAGGTTTTCTTAGTTTTCTTAGTTTTCTCGCATCCAGGGAGATAATAAAACTTCACTATTAAAGATGAAATTCGCCTTTTTTTTTAAACAACCCTCTATTTTAAAAGTCCTTAAGTGATGGTTATTAAATTGACTTCTGAGATTTCATAATTCATACAGCTATGTCTGTAACAGAAGTTTTTTGTGTGTGCATAAAAGCAGACTGCAATCATTGAACTAATGAAAGCAGAAAAAGCCTTGTTCTTGTTACTCACAAAATACATAATTTAGCTTGAAGCAAATGCTTGCTTACAAATCTCTGAACATAACAGAAAATGGAGTTAATCATTGGGTGAAGCTGGGTTAACTTCAGTCTAAATGCCTCAACCAGCAATCTTTCATTCTGTGAAAGAAGGAAAAGACAATGATACTGATTTGTAATTGGAGATTAAGGAGTGCCACAGACTGAGCCTGTTAAGGTAGCTTCCTTTCAATAGATAAATTGCCCAAATTTTTTTACTGTTAAGAGCATCTGAAATTCTTAAGCAGAACTTGAGTCATGTTTCTGAATAGAAGCTCTCCCTTCCCTGAAATAAGAGGTGCTATTTCAGCTTAAAGCTTTTTCTGCACACTACCCAAGCACCTCTGACAGTGATGTAATTAACTAAATAGTAAGTTATATATTTTCACTGGTGGTGGTGAGATGGCTAATCTAAGAATCAAACTGGACCAGAAGAAGAAAAGTGAGAATGGAAATGAGGCAGTTTAAATATGTGCTATTTTGCCAAAAAGCTAGAATGTACCAGTACTTGAAATTTAAAATTTTGATTACTTAATGCTGGAAAAAAAAAACAAATCTGTAAAAATCTAACAATCTGATTTTTTTTTTTTTTCTCATCATAAACAATTTTATGTGAAGACAAATTCTCTGAGTTTGCAGGCAGGTGATGACTGTCCCTGTCTAAGCTGTTAAGCGGCATGTGGATAAAACTTGTGTAGCTAAGTCCAATTTAAAATACTTGGAAAAGGCTATTCTCTTCTGCTAGAGTTCTATCTAAAATACAGCATATCAACCTGAATTGGTGAAATTAAATGAAGATAACTGCCAGGTAAGGTGCAAACTGAAGAGATTTGCAATGAATAGTCATAAAAACATAAATGTCCTTCCAGAACTTGCATTAAACTGCAATAGTTATGTTTCAAAAGATCCCTGAAAAGATTTGCTCATCAGTCAGAGAGCTTTCCTCGGCCTTAGCAGTTTGCCCTTTTGCACTTTTTCCACTTCCATGCAATTAATGTAATTTCTAATAACTAGTAACGGGTTTAAACTGGCAGAGGGGAGATTTAGACTAGATGTCAGGAGGATGTCTTTACAGTGAGGGTGGTGAAGGACTGGAACAGGTTGCCCAGGGAGGTTGCAGCTGCTCCCTCCCTGGAGGTGTTCAAGGCCAGGTTGGAGGAGGCCTTGAGTGACCTGTACTAGTGGGAGGTGTCCCTGCCTATGGCATGGGGTTGGAACTAGATGATCCTTGAGGTCCCTTCCAACCTTACCATTCTATGATTCTTGCACTGTACTGCCTGATTTTTTGATAGAGAGGACAGGCCACTCCTTCAAAGTCAAGGTTGGTTTTCACACACCGAACCACTAGGCTCTTTTCAGATGGCACAACTCAATTCTTTCAAGTATAGAATAACTCAACTGTAATAATTGATCCTGTTTTGAGACTAGAGAGGGGTAGTGATATGTATGAAATGAAACAAACTTTTTATTATTACACTACGCATGATTCTATCCAAAGCAGGAAAGTGGGATGCATACATTTTAAATTTGGCCATCTTTGTCTTTAGCTCAAACACTGGTTAAGGATCATCTTAGAGGATTATTAAGGCTACAACAGAGAAAAACCAATGTTGCCATTTTGCAGTATCTGCAAGTTTGCTGCTGCAAAGAAGCGTCAATGATTTTTGGTAGCTGGTTCAAAGGAAGGGTCTCTTGGTTTGCTCTGCTGCTAGGAGCTATCACTAGTCTGAGCTAGGACCTGGTAGAGAATGCACACTAGCATCTGGACACTGAGACTTCGAATATGCAGATGTTATTGAAAGAATACCACTTCTCTTTGAAATAAGCTCCTGGATCTTTTCTCTGCAAGAGAATGATGAAATAAATAGCATTGCTGGAAATGGCATCTTTCAAAAGTAAAGAACGCAGCTTTTAAAGCCGATTTGTTTTTTTTCCCCTCAAACCAAAATGCTGAAGCTGCATTATTAGAAGATTAATATGATCTTTAGGCCCTTGCAAGTCTCTTTACCTTTGTAACTGTCCTGAACTGAGAAGAGATAGTAAATCCCAGTACACTGTTAAGGCTGTACTCCAGACATCCTCTTAACTACAGTGATCTAGCATTTAATTGTTTTTCTTACCCGGACAGTCCTCAGTGAAGATTTTAAGGAGTCAGTTCTTAGCAGGGGGGACTTGGATTTTGCACGAATGATGTCCAAGCGAGACTGATAGCCTGGTGGGTAAAGCGAGCTCCGGAAAACCTGCTCAGACAAGAAAGCTGTTACCTGCGTGCCATGATCCAGCTTGCAAGCTAACGGTCACCAAGGCTGAAGCTACCAAAAACATAGCACCAGAAGAATAAGAAGATCTGCATCAACACTAGTTTGATCAGTTGCAGCTGAACCAACATCCTTGCTCAACTTCAAGATGTATCGACACATTTACATGGTCAAAGTAAAACATTCCTCAGAGAGGGCATTTACAGGTGGAAAACTGCAATGGTTTCCTACCAACACATGTAGCTGAGTCTCAGGATAACCTAGGGGTACAAATCCCAGCAACTCCTTTCAGGGTCTCCATTTCTTGGGAGAGATGACCTCCTGGCTTCTTCGTAAGGAAATCCTTTCTGCCAGTAACAGCTGCACTAGAAAATTTATCTGAAATGTTGAGGAGCTGTGAAGCCCAAGGATAAACTGAGGAAACTCCTTCAAATACAGGGGAGGCTTGTAATAGCCGTTTTATTTACAAGTTCTTTCCAATAGGCAAAAAGAATCAATTGTAAGACTGACAGCTTGATACTAAAAATATTGAAGCTATTTGTGCAAGACTTAAATGGCTGAATAAACCCTGGCGGTGTTCAAGGCCCAACTGGAAGAAGCTTTGAACAACCAAGTCTATCTGAGAGGCATCCCTGACGATGGCAGGGGAGTTGGAGCAGATGATCTCTGAGGTCACTTCCAACCTAAACCATTCTATGATTCCATGAATTATGGTCAGTCAATGTGTTTATGGAAAAATAAATATTTCCCAATTAGCAGGAAGTTTTTAAATGAGGTTATAAATCTGGTTATGAAAGATAAACATGGATTTAAAGGACCATTTTAAATTGGTGCCACACAACATTTTAATTGTGAAACCAAAATTGCCAGGGCATAGTTTAAATTAAGTAAAAATGCTGAGTGGTTTCAAATGTGAGTGTCGCTGAAGAATCATGATTTTGTATGTCTTGTTCTAACTGGATATTGCCATCCTTGATCCTGAGCTACAACACAGGTGAAAATAAGAACGAGGACTGATTAAACTCACAGAAACAGACCAAAAATCATCCCAACTTTGTTAACAAGCTGAACAAACACGTACAGCAAACATTTCAGTGATAGCAAGTCTAAAGGCCCAACATCAGGAGGAACTGCAAGAATGAATAAAGGACTGAAGAACATGTTTCAGGAAAGAGAGACTGTAACTCAAAACAGAAAGGGTGACTTGAAATGCTAACTGCCACAGGGAAAAAAAAAAAAGCAATGTGGCAACAAATGTCTCTTAATTCTAGTCTAATAAAAAACAATGACTGAAAGATAAAAACAAGCAAACAACACTCAAAAGAGAGAATTTTAAATGAAGTAATTAGTCTTTAGAACATCAGAGCAATGAAGATTTTCTCTTGCTATGCATGTTTAAAGTGAGATTCACTGCAAAGGTGTTCTTTAGCTGAGCCTGGAGTGGCAGTTAATTTAGGAAGTCTCTTATCTGTATTTTGTGGGCAAGATGAGATTGCCACCGCAGCTTTAAAATCTCTAAATTTATAACCCTGCAAGCTCTTGCTGGAGAAGTGCAAAAAAAATACGGCTTTGTATACATGAGCTTGTTTCGGGAACCTGAAGTTTATGTTGCATTTTCTGCCTGGGACATGTTTAGCTCAAAAATGTGAAAATTGTTTTTATGTAAATTGAAAAGCAAATCTGAAATCACGCTTACCTCTAAATCTTCCTTTTCATCAATGTTTTGGATGATTTGGTATGCAGCAGTATAGATCTCTAAAGCTTTCCCATGGAATGACATTTCAATATTTATAAATTGAGAAAATATGTTCTAAAAGCAAATCAAAACAAAGGTTTTCTTAATGCAGTACATTTTTACTTCAAATAAATGATGCAGTTCTGTACAGTATTTATATGATACAAATAGCTGCACAACACTTGGTATTTTTAAATAGAAAGACCTAAATTTTAGGAAATAAACCTATGTGCTGGCTGAGCTGTCACTTACACAGTTGTCATTTCATATTAAAATTCTAAATAAATGCTTGAAAAGTGATGAGGAGATTCATTAGGAACAAATGTCATGCTGAAAGCTTAACATGAATTTTTGCTTTGTTGACAAGCATCTTTTTGAATAGGTTGGGTATAAGTTAGCTGTAAATTCTATAATTTACAAGTAATGATGTGGTTTATGTAATGGAATGTTCTTTATTATATACATGTGTGTGTGTATATATATGTGTGTGTATATATATGTGTGTGTATATATATATGTGTGTATATATATATGTGTGTATATATATATATATATATATAAAGCTGACTCAATGACATCTTCAGAATTCACACAATCTAGCAGCAAGTACTGGTTGGTTTGCTTGGTTTTTTCAACCATCTTTC
>VWYK01002932.1:6282-27913 GCA_013399775.1 Semnornis frantzii | reverse complement strand
TATACACACACACACACGCATGCATATATATATATATATATTAGAATTATAGAATCGTTAAGAGTCATTAAGACCCTTAAGACCTTCAGGTCCAACCATAAACCTAACACTTCCAAGTCCACCGCAAAACCATGTCCCTAAGTGATGTGCAGAAGTGGCACTCACAGGAATGGTGATTGAGACACTTCCCTGGGCAGCCTGTTCTGATGCTTGATAACCCTTTCAGTGGTGGTCTTATTCTCACAATGATGCATGGAAAATGCTTACCATGAAAACAAGAGCCATACCTTAGTGACGTGTTAATAACTTAGTATTTTAGAAATCATCATCTTGAAGTTTCTTCGGATCTGAGGAAGCACCCAAATGCAAAACTCTTAGCAGTCATCCACTGAAAAAAGATTAATCCCTGTGCTGCATGGTCCTGACTCAGACAGTTTTCATGAGATTAATACACATGAGAAGGGCTGAAGGATCTGATCCAGCCAGTTACTGTCATGCTTTGGTAAGTATTATGAAAATAGGGATTATTTAATGGCTTGGCAATATATGTGAATGTAAATGCATGTGACTACTGTGAGGCTTCCTACAATGGCATATGTCTGGGCAGGAAATAATGGGTGAGTTTCATAACATTCTTGCAAAGATATAATCTTGGGGTGAGGCTGTAGCCATGTGAATCTCTTACTAGTCTGCAGAAGCCTTNCTCTTCTTAATACACCCCAGGATCCCATTGGCCTTCTTGGCCACAAGGGCATATTGCTGTCCCATGGATAACTTGTTATCCACCAGGACTCCCAGTCTCTCTCCACAGGGCTGCTCTCCAGCAGATCACCTTCCAACCTGTCTTGGTGCAGTTTATTATTCCTCCCCAGGTGCAGGACTCTGCACTTGTCCTTGTTGAACCTCATTTGGTTCCTCTGTGCCAAGGTCTCCAATCTGTCCAAGTCTCACTGGATGGCCACACAGCCTTCAGCTGTATCAGCCAAGCCTCCCAGTTTGTCATCAGCAAACCAGCTGATGACCAGCTGTCATCAGCAAACTTGCTGAACAGACTCTGTGCCCTCATTAATATCATTGTTGAAGATGTTGAACAGCATCGGACCCAGCACTGATTCAGGCAGGAAGAAGTCAAAATAGCACCAGGAACCAATCAGAGAAGCAAGTCAGTGTATTTGCTTTATGTAATTACATTTCTTGGCTCAGATAACTGATGTGCTACATCCATCTTTGTATCCACTCTAAGGTAACTGTCTACTATTAAGGGAACAATTTCATTTATGCTTGTGTTTCAGAATACCTTTTCAAAGCGAGCAGGTGGCAGGGAAATCAAGTAGTTGTTCCTAAAGGAGAGCAGGACTGCAAATGCCACCCCCAGCTCAGATTTCTTTAAAAAACCAGGTGACCCGGAAGAGCACAGATGTGTAATTTGGAGGAAATGTGAAGATCACATTTACAAAGGTGGAAGGTAAAAGACAGCAAAGTGAGCAGTTGCCTTGGGAAACAGGAGTGCATCAGAGGTAGACGTTAAGTTCCAAAACCTGGAACTCTGGTTTCATAAGAATTATAAAGCATTAACTTTGTAAGGCAACCTAAAATTCTGATGACAGAAACCTGTGTTGTTGTAGGACAGGAGGCAATGGGTACAAAATGAAACACAGCAGAGTCAATCACCTGAACTTAAGGAAACACTTTTTGCTGTGAGCGTGACTGAACAGTGACATGAGTTGCTCAGAGAGGCTGCAGAGTCTCCATGTTTGGAGACACTCAAAAGCCAACTGTCATTGTCCTGGGCAATTTGCTCTAGGTGGCCCTGCTCGAAGAAGGGGAGGCAGAGCAGACAACCTCATGAGGTTACTTCTGACCTTAGCCCTTCTGTGATTCAGTGAATACTGAAACAACTGGGTGGATTACAGCATCTGGCACACTTCAGTGTGCATCTGTGTACTTCATGTACAGTCTAGTCTAGATTTTCTTTTGAGACACAGGCTTCTTAGGTGTTCCCTGCTTACTGCAGAGGGGGCTGGACTAGATGACCTTTGGAGGTCACTTCCAACACATGCCATTCTAATATACTGTGTGTTCAAAGACAAACAGTTCTAATTATTACTATCTAATTATCAGAAAGTGAAGGAAACTTACCCTTTTGTAACTTTATCAGATCATCCTTTGTTTCCACAAAGCATTCTTCAAACTGCAGGAAATAAGGAAGAAAAGTTGTGTTGTCACTGTATATTTTAGCTTCTGCTTTCCATGAGACAAGGAGAGCACAAAAAGCTGTGTTTTGGGGAATTTTATTTTTTTAAAAAACAAATTAGATTTAAAAGTGATATCTTTAAAATTTTATTTTGCCTGAGTCACATCTCCTCTCCCCTCTCACATATGATTCATACTTTTTGCAGTTGAGATTTTGGCTGAAGCTGAGGTGACCGAAAAGCACAAAACCCTAACAGCTGAGAAAACAACCATGCTCCTGTTGTAGGAGCTGGCAGGAGGTGGTGCAAGAAGACAGGACAGGTAAATTCACACTGCAGCAGAAGAACTGTTTCATAGCATTTTTTTGCCACAAGCTGGAGAGTGGAAGATATGTGCCCTATGCAACGGTCAACATTGCCCATCACCATGACAAAAACTCGGAGCTTCTAAAACATGTAGATCCCCACACTCCTCCAGTTTAGTATCAGAAATTGCCAGAGGTGAAAATAATTGGTCTGTGCTTTACAAGAAACAGTACCTCCAGGGGCAACCTATGTTGTAGTAGGCATAATAATTTCTTGTTATTTTGGACATTGAGATTTAACTGAAGGTCTTCAGAATTTAAAGTGTTTGATCTTTGTGATCAGAAGGTAAGAAGCCAGATTCTGCAGCTGTGTTTTTAATTTTGTGTTGCACTAGCTACAGGGGGAAGCATTTCTGGTGCTACCAGTAGGCTTGGCACATGATGATAGGAAGTGAAACAGGAACTTGCCCTCCTGCGTAATGTAAGCTAGTGGTCATTGTTGGCTTGCATTGGAAGCAATGCACTAAATGCAGAGCTCAAAACTGCTGGTCACATTTTTATAAGGAACAGTAAAGATACATATTTGTCACATGCTCCTAGTATAAAAAAACAGAGACAAACCTCAACCCCGGCTGCTGCTAGTAGCCACCGTATTGGTTCCATTCTGCCTCGTCCATTGAAGTAGTGCAGCTTGGGTTTCCCAGACATGTTTCCACGTGTCTAATTTCCTACTGTCTGGAATAAAAAAGCAAGTTTTACAAAATAAATATTCAGAATGCTGACTCTGGGTCTCAAATGGGTTCTCAAGCATTGTTCAAGGCTGTCTCATTTAGAATCATAGAATGGTAAGGTTGGAAGGGACCTCCAGGATCATCTAGTTCCAACCCCCTGCCATAGGCAGGGACACCTCCCACTAGTACAGCTCACTCAAGGCCTCATCCAACCTGGCCTTGAACACCTCCAGGGAGGGAGCAGCCACAACCTCCCTGGGCAACCTGATCCAATGCCTCACCACCCTCACTGTAAAGAACTTCCTCCTAACATCCAGTCTAAATCTCCCCTTTGCCAGTTTAAACCCATTGCCCCTTGTCCTGTCATTGCAAGACCTTGTACATAGAATTTCCAAAATTTGAAACCAATGGTCCATAGACTCTCATCAAATTCATAGAGGAGTTAAAATGATTCAATACAGTCTCTCAATATAATATTTTGTCTTAAGATGCCTTTTGTAAGTGCAGGTTAGTTAGGCAGAACTCTGTTCTGACAGCAATTAGCTAATGTCATGGTAGGCTTAAGCAGGCCAAAATAGGCTTACACATGTCCTGGCTTACCCAGACATGTTTTTCTACTCTCCCTCCTCCTGCTATGGGGAGAAGCAACTGCAGGAAAGAGGACAAAGAACATGAAGCCACTGAGGACTCTGGCTTGCCCAGACTTGTTTATATGGTAAACAAGGTACACAGGCTCAGCTTGTGTATGCCTTGTGCAAGGCCTGTGTTCTGCCCTAAAAAAGGGTAAAGGAAGCCTATGGCTTCACTTAATATGGTCAGGCTTGGCTAACTGCCATTCTGATTGTCTATTCTATGTCCAAAGGCCCATTAGTCTCAGGCTGTATTGATAAAAGGAGATGAACAGGTGACACAACCTGCTCTGCCCTTGTATCCATGCCTGCTGCTTGTTACTGCCTTATTGTATGCTGAATTGCCTGGAAACTCCATTATCTCGAATTTACCAGAAACAGTCTCTAAATGCCTCCAAACGATCAGCCTGCATAACCAGCGTGACATCTGCACTGAGACTGCACGTCACAAGACATCCTACCTACACCTGAAAGCCTCCTGCCAAGACAAGAAGTCCTGGAGATACACAGATCATCCAGAGAGATCAGGATCAGGTCAGAGATAGTCTGCCTCCTTTCCCCAGCAGACTGGGAAGAATGAGAAGTCTCAGCGGATGACAAGACAGTAACAGAATTCGATGAAAGTGTTTGGGTACTGTCAAAAGCTGTAGCTGGCCCCACGAGTCAGGAGATATTTTTGTGAGCAAATACAACTTCTTGTAATTCACCATTGCCTTCTGCCATAAACAGAAAGGAGCTTCCTGAGTCCATATAGTGAGCGAGCAGTGTATTGACTGCAGGAACCTTCTTTTCCAGTTCAATTGAGTTCAATTAATGTTATATATTATTACCAGTTATTTCTAGATCCTATGTTATTATCTGTGTAAAGTCTCCATGACTGTGCAAAGAACCCGTTATTATTAAAATCAGTGATCGGGGTGGTGAGTTCTGAATAGTGAATATTAATAAACAATCTTTGAAAATCGTATCTTGCATCAATTAATTACCCCTCCATTGCATTGCAAGCTTTCAGTCTCATTTACAACACTCCTTTCTCCTCTCATTTCTTTAGGCAATACCCAAAGGCATGAAATTTGATTTTGTCTCTGACAACATTAGATTTCCTAGTTAAACCCAGGACATACAGACAGAGCCCAAGCGTAATTATCTGCTTCGCTCAGTTCTAACTCTGCTAGAGTTTAAAGCAAGAAGGGTTTCTAGACAGTCATTCACCCCATTCAGAACTATGTGCATGCAGATAGACAGTACCTGGTTCACAGTTATTGACGCTGTGTCAGTGATAAAGCTGAAGCATTAACCTCAGCAGAAAGAAAATGGCAAAAAAAGACTCATATTCCCCTTGTAAATAACATCATCTTCTCTATAGTAAGAAGAAAAGGGTGAGAGGAAGCCCTCCACGATTCTGAGATCCACCTTTCTGTTTTGTATATCTGTACACCTAAAAAGCAGTTGATTAACGATTTAACATCTGATGAACATAACCATGTTAGGAAAGAGAGTACATACAAGTACTTAATCCATAAAACCCATTGGCTGACTGACTTTGGAGTATGGTAATTCCCTATGCATGTCCAAAATCCAAAAAGCTTACCTTGTACAAAGTGTACCTCCCTCTAAGCTCTCAGCAGCTTTGCCTTGCGATTATGTAGGTCTGTAACCCCTCCTACAAAGATAATTGCAATCAGTTCTCTGCCAGTGGGAAGTCTTCCTTTCTTAAATAACAATTTGGTCTGATTTAGTCACTTTTCACCTGCAGAAAGTAAATCTCTAAATAATTCTATCTACCAATATAAGATTCATGAGAGGTCATCATTGCTGGGAACATTTCTGCCAGCAGAAAATTGTGTGCTTCTTGTTTTCACTTTTTGGCAACCCACTAGTATTTAGCGTGGATGAAAATCTCTTGCAGTGAAAAAAACATACTGTGATAAAGTTTTCATTGGTAATATTTTATGCTAATACTTTTGTTTGGTTGTTTGGTTTAGGTTTGTTTGGGGTTTGGTGTTTTGTTTTTTTTTTTCCCTCGTTTGTTGTTTTGTTTTTTTCACTTTTAACAGATTGCCTCTTTACATGTATCACATCAACTAGTTCTGCTTGAATCCTTTATAAACTTTCTTCCCTTCCTTATGCATGGGAGATACTCCTTCAGGATGTTTTTTCTGCTGAATTTCATTCCTGGACACAGCAGTGTTTTTTTTCTGTTTATGTCAAAAACGCTTACCTGAATCTGACCTAGGAAAAATGCACACCAAAGACAACTATAGGAGACATTGAATGAAGACCTGAATCAGAAGACAAAAAGCACCCTTTGTACTCCTGACTGCTTGCTCCTGATAACTTTGTTGACTTCAAGGAAGTGAACACAGCGTGAACTCTCAAGCACCATGGTGCCTATCTTATCTACCTGGTTAATATTGTAGACATCGCCTGCAGGCAAGGTCAACAAGCTATATAAAAATCTGCTGAATCACGCTGAATGTAACTGCGAGGTGTGGTATGCTTCTTGTATTACACTGGGAGGTTATAAAAGTTCTCAAGCCAAAAAAAAAAAAAAATAAAAAAAAATTGTTACTGTACAGGGCACTTTCTCCTTCAAATCCATCCTGTAACATACTTTGCTGCCATATAGCTGAAAATGATTCTCGTTCCATCAGTCTCCACCACTGTTACCTGTTAGACTAATGTGTCCCATGCTTGACAGCCAAACAAGCTTATTTACTTAGAGCTAGAAACACAAAAGAGCAAGGCATAAAAACAGTCACCACTGCATATCATGTCTTTTAGGAATTGGCTAGGCCCTAAATGGGGCACTGTACCCTATATAGGATGTGAGAAGACCCAGATTTCACAGGGACTCCTTACTGACATCACATTTTATAGCCTCTGCTTTCTGGTTCAGACTCTGTTCTTTCTTACTTCCCTCCAGCCCATTCTTGCTTTTTGAAGAACTCTTCTCTCCAGCTTCTGAAATCTTGCAGCAGGGTTCAATCAGCTATGCAGAGGTGTTCATGCTGCTGTGCATGTTTCAGGGCATCTGCTGGCCTCCAGCTGGTGCTCCAGAGCACCTTACTCTGCAGCATGAGCCATAACATGATGACCAACCCTCTTAGTGGTGTCACAGAGAGCCCTATGCGAAGTGCAGCAGGAAGCCATTCTCGGTAACGCTGAAGAAGCACAAGCTACCCACACTGGTTTTTGTTAATGTGTAACTTGAAATTATTTGTATTTCACAACAAAATGGGAAAGTGCATACTCGTGTTTTATTTGCTTGAGAAGTGACTACCTTCCCCTCTAGGCTTGTGGGAGTGCTGACTTTGTGTAAAAGATCAAAATACACTGCTAGAAATAGTATTTCTGGGATTTTTGGTCAGACATGACATACAAACCAGACTCTAGAATAATGTGGAAGACTAAGTTTTCCCTGAACGGACATGTGCACCAAGGTGTGTCTAATAGCATTTCACAAATCCAAACTCACTCTTGATTAGCTTGGCTGGATTAATCATTTGTAGGCCTGGCTGTGATAAACTCTGAGATATTCCAGGTCTGCTGACTACTTATTCCAGGACTTGACAGCTGCTGTGTCAGAGGCCTGCAAGGTGAGAAAACGTGATTTCAAGTATGAAAGTTAAATATGGTGTAGACAGCTTTGTAGATACCTACATCTAGTCCAGCTATCTAATCTCCTTTAAGTAAATATGAAGTAAATTCAAGCCACCATACACTTGAGCTACAGTTGATACTCAAACAGATGCTGTCTTCAAAAGAGGCAGTTAGAAGCTTAGAAGTTAGTACCTTCAACCTTCTGCTAAGGGAGAGAAGGAGGAAGTCTTCAGAGTGTGATTTATCCCAACACTGACATTTCTTACCCTGTCAGAGTTATCCATCAAGATTACAGGCAAGTTGTCTTCAAGTTATTAGCAATTATTAGCCTGAATAAAAGTAAAAACATATCTGTCTCCTGTCTTCATAGGATTTTTGGAAGTGTGACTTCACGGAGCTGGTAAAGGATTTTGGAAAGTATTATAGAAGTGTCATTTGTATTTTCTGAAGGCATCTGATCTCTGAAGAACCTTTAGGTTCACATCAATCATCCAGGAGTTAAAACTAGGGTAAAAGTCAAAGATATACCTAAAAACAAAGGAATGAATATTCACCTCAGGTGCTGTGTTGCTCACCAGCTTCCTTCTGTTTAGCCTCTTCCTTCAAAACAATAAGGTATAAATAATTTTTTTTTGTTTGGGTCCACATCCTTTGTGAACTCTTTATAAAACATACCAGAATTAGGTTAATTTGGGTTGGAGCTGTGTACAAAATTATGCACCTATAATATCTAAAATATGCAAGGGAAGTAGGTGCACATTCAAATTTTTACCTTAATTGTTTTAACAGCAAGGATAGGGACTGTAAAGAAGGGAGCTTCATTTATGGCTAATGAGACCTGTCAGGCTCAGCCTAGACCTTTCTTCTTGGATGCAACTCTCCCCATGGAGGTAATCAGTATGTAAGAACAGAAAGGGGCATGCTATTCACAGGCAGGCAATACCAGGGCTTAGTAGAGCATTTCACACCTGAAACCTACCTTGTTATCATCTTACCTCTTCTTTTCTTAGCTCTGTCAACACAGAAAAGGCTCTAATGTTTACAGAAAATCAAGAGCCTCTTTGATCACTAGCAATGATTTCCTCCTCTCTGAACCAAGCGTTAAGGGATTAATTTCCTCTGAAAGTATTACCCTAAGCTGTCCACATTTCATTCTGTGCGGAGCAGCAGCTAAGACTCATATTTTGCCCTTTGAAGTCTTACAAAGAAGACAAAAAAAAAAGGCAGTGCCACGGCACAGGTACTGGAAGACGCCCTCTACATTACAAAATCGATAGCAGCTTGCTCAGGGCTGTTGGTCTGTGCCCACTGTCCCTGCTCAGATGGCTCCCAGCCATGCCAGAGTCCAGCTGAAACAGGCTATTGAGATGTGGTTACACAGCTTCAGATAGTAAGAGAATTGACTAGTGTGTATAGGGCCTCTATGCCAGAGAATAGAGTCTATTGCTTCCTGTTTCACTAGGACAAAGATGTAGCTGGTCATTGGTGTCCAGAACTGGGATGAGGAAGCAGCAGGGTCCCCCACAATAGCAGATGAATTCACAGAAAGAAGCATGAATAAATATTCAATCCGAGTGATTGTCTGTTTGAGGATGTGGCCCTGCCCTCCCCCATCCTTTGAAGAGGTTCAGCACATGAATGGATGCACAGACTCCAGTGTGCTAGGAACAATAATCTAACATTCACATTAAAAAAAGGTAAACGAAGAAAGTAGTGAAGTGTTGCAAGAGCTGGTTTTTAGACAAGACCTGGGAAAGTTGAGATACCAAAGAGCTTTGGCAGCAACAAATGAAACTAATACTAAATTGGGAGTTTCACTCATAATATTGTACAAATAATGTGATACAAGTGCTTAGAAACCAAATTTGCTCACAAGTCTGCTTTAAAAAAAAACCAAACAAAATCAGTGAGTCTTCTTCTGTTTCCAGAACTCTTATTCTGAAGCCTAAAAATCTTCACCAAGTTACACTGACAACTGCACTGGTCTTTTTAAGGGACTATGTTCCTTACTCTGCAACTTTGCTTCCACAGTCCTTTGTTATCTTGTTTTTACAAAGCACTTGATAGCAACAAAGACAAATCTGCTGTCACATTGTGAGTCATCATAATGCTTTATTTTGGTTTTAGGTGGTTTGTTTTTTTACCATTGGTTTTAACTACAATTGTACTGATTTACAATTAAATGGATTCCTACTTCCTCTGGAGTTTGGGTGGGGTTGGTTTCTGTTTGTTGATGGTTGTTGTTTTGGGGTTTTCTTCTTACTATTTTGGGTCTAGCTGAAGCCATTCACCACTTAAAAATCTTCATCACTTTTTCTACATAACGGTCATCTGGTGGGGGTTTCCTTGGGCTGCCAGGCTGCAGGAACTTCTTAATCGTAGGCATATTGCTCATTTTTGTTTTAAAAGCCTGAAAAATAGAAACACAGCAAAAGAGAAATTCCGGCTCCCTCAATAGCAAACAGCACTCCTCAATAGCAAACAGCACTCCTCACACAAAACAACTACTTCGCCTTGCTCCTAGAAGAGATCTTTGTATGCATTCAGATCTTGTGACATCTACACAGTAGACTTCTGCCCAAGATAAGGACTCAGCTGCTGAAAAAATTCTAATCTTACTAGGGAAAGCAGTAGTTGGAACAGAATATCTAAATCACTGCTGCATGAAAGAAACTGAAGGCAAAGATTCTATTTCCAAGAGCACTAAGGGATGGTTTTGAAGGTATAAATACACTAATACAGTTTATGATCTTTTTCCTTGCTGGTTCTAATGATGCAAGCCATGATTAAAAGCACTTTTGTTACATTATGTAAGTATCTGATCTCTACTTGCATCTTGTGTGGCCACTGTTGTCCCACTGCCCCAGCATTTCTAGGACTGTGTGGGTGAAGGTGAAACAGCTTGATACATCCTCAGTTCAACTCGCTTGTCCAGTGTAAGGCTCTCATACTGTATTGTAGCCCAGAGTTGCCAAAATGTCTACATGAGGCTGGCAGGTGACACAGCCCCTCAGGGAGACCTGTCCCTTTCCAGCCCCCGGCCTCCAGCTAATGCTCGAGGATTAGGGAAGAGTCGGCACCTCATATGGCTAGAGGTGCCTCTGTTAAGGTAACTGAGTCAAGGATCCTGAGACATAACACTGTACAAACGGCCAAAGCAGACTCACCAATACAGATTACAAGCAGAGGAAAGCCTGATGATTAGCTGGGCAAACTTAGATATACAAAACCCTCTTCTAACAACAAGGCTAAGGGAGGGGAACTTTACAAAGCAATGGGTAGCACCTGCTGGCAGATACATGAACATAATTTCCTCTTTCCTACAGCCACCCTGTTGTGGTAGGCCTAGGCAGGCCAAATTGGGCTTGTACCTCTCTTGGCTTGCCCAGGCATGTTTTTCTGCTCTCCCTCCTGCTGTTTTGGGGAGAGCAACCGCAGGAAAAGGGACAAAGAGCCTGGAGGCACTAAGTCTGGGGTCTGTGGCCTGCCCGGCAGCTGCGGTAAACAAGGTGCACGTGGTTGCCTTGTGCAAGGCTGTGTTCTGCCCAAAAAAGGGTAAAGCAGGCCTATGGCTTCACCCAATATGGCCAAATCTTGGTTGCCATTTGATTGGCTATCCTGTGTCCAAAGGCCCATTAGTCTCGGGCTGTATTGGATAAAAGGGAGATCAGCAGGGAGCACAGAGGCCCTTTGCCATTGCAAGGTGTGTCCATGCCTGCTGCCTCTGATACCTCCACGCATTTGGCCTGCACAGCCGGTGTGACACTGCAAGACATCCTCTCTGCACTTGGAAGCCTTCTGCCCAGACGGAAGCCCTGGAGATAACACAAATCATCCAGAAAGCCAGGAACAGGTCAGAGATCGTCTGCCTCCTTTCTCCAGAAGCCTGAGGAAACTCTAAAGCCTCTGACAGCTACCGACAGCAACCTCGCCTTGGGTACCGTCAGATAGAATTCTGTGAGTAAATACCAAAAGCCTCTTGTAATTATTAATTGCCTTCTGCCCTAAGCAGAAAGTTGCTCCTTGTGTCCATCTAGTGAGCAAGTGGCGTACTGGCCACAAGCTGTATACTGACCACAAAGCTTCTCTTCCAGTTTTAAACCGAGTTCAATTAATGTTTATATGTAATAGTTATCTCTGGATCCTATTATAGCCTGTACATAGTTTCCATAATGTTGCAAAGAGCCTGTTATTATTATTAAATGGTGATCGGGGTGATGCGAGTTCTGAATATTTAATATTAATAAATTGTTAATATTTTTAAATATCGTCTCACAGTAATTAATTACCCTATCCCTGTAACACACCCAAAACCTCATTTCTTCATCAGTTCCAAAGAGAAAACGTACTTGTGACAGCGTGATGTTTAACTGCTTCTTTTGCTAGCAGGAATAAAGCTGAAGTCTTTGAGCACACCCTTTAATTTAATCAGTTTGTAAGCTCTAAGAAGCATGACCTGATGCCTTGGACACTCAGCCCACTTGCCCATTATCAACGCTGCTTTATGACTGTGATTACAGGCACATGGGAGGGACAATGAACACTAACTGCATTTTCCCCAGTTACAGACTACTTGGGTCCACTGTATGTTAACTCTTAATGACTCCTGCAAGCCATGCCCCAGGCTTATTATTTCTCATCAAGTCTCACAGTAGAAGTGCCTAATTTCTGTTTGGTTTCAGACTTCGTACATGCTACAGTGGCAGAGAATGTATCCTTGACTATTGTTTTCAGTCAACTTCGGTAGAAGGCAGGGGAGAAGTCATTAGAATCCCAAGAATGAAATAGCAGCCCATACAGAAAGTGGCACACTGTACCTTATTCTATCACAGACTTCAATTTTTACTTGGTATAAGATAGCATCTACTGGCAGGAAGCAGGAAAATTAAAACGGGGCAGCTTAGATCAGCCATTCCCTTGGGATGACATTCGTTTCTTTCCAAAGAGACATACACCACTCAGAGGGATAGGCATATCTGAATGGGGTTTATCAGGAGCACAGTGTCTTACAATAAACCATCTAAACCAATTCACTCATGCTTGATGTTAAGCAAATTCATGACAGTGATAGTTCCTTGAAGAGCCCATGCTCCTGATTCAGATAGCGTGGAGAGGTGATCACTTCAAGATTGCCCTCTAGCTTCTGAATACAGGCACACTCAAGTACAAAATTACCTGCAACTGAGGAAACCCAGACAGCACAGCAGGTACTTTCTCCTCTGTTTCTAAAATGGCTTCAAGCAGCTGAACATCTGCCCAGCTGAATTTGTTGCCCACAAGAAAGTCTTGGCCGTGTTGTTTCAGGATCTGAAGAATACAAGCAAATGTGGGCTGCAGAGGAGAGTGGGACGCACAATGCCTGGCAGCTAAGCCTCACAGCACAGCTGTAGAGCTGAGCAGCTATAACATGTGAAGTTTCTGGGTGGAGTTTCCAGATGTAAGTTCTAAGCCAAAATCACTTCATTATGGTAGGGAAAATAATTTTTTAAAAAATTAAAAAATCTGAAGTCCTGTAGTATACAGACCACAAACTTTGCCCACCCAGTAATGATGAGTGAGAATAGGCACTGAGAACAGGGACAAAGCCACACACTTAAGTAGACTGGAAACAGTTATAGAATTAAAAGAGATATTGAAGGAACCAGAAAGAGTAACTTGGGGTATTTACAAAGCTGATATTTAGATTTTTTCATTTAAAGTTATGTCCAGTGTTGATACCAGAATGCAAACTTAGAAATGCAAAGTTACAATTGTTAAGCAAAGAAAAGGCCTGTCTTTGGGAATAAGTTGTTATAGTCATAAGAACTTTTAGTATCTTCAGCCTTTATTATTGTTATCTATCGAAACTAGATGAATATTACAAAAATGAGAGATGTTGCCAGATGTCTGAGTCATATGGGTTTGGTTTGTTATTTTTTAACTTGAAATGTGCAGAAATCTGACTGTTGTTTTCCTAAAGTACTCCTAATCTCTCTACCTGATCTATTCGCAAGGATTTTTTTGTTGTTCTTATTGTATTCTTCTAATAAAAATGTTACAACCAAAATTAAGTATAGCAGAGAGATATGCTCTAAAGAAATAGAATGTGAAACTATCCTCAAGGGAGAAAGACAACAGAAATCAGACATGCTTAGTGAAAAGTTTGGCTGCATAGCTGAGAATGTATTGCTTTGTTTGCTTTAGGAAGGTTCAAATGCCACAGCCCTGACAACACAAATCAGAGAAAACATGCTGCTGTGTTTCCAATTCTTTGAGAGAACCAAGAAAACTGAGGATTTGGAACCACTACAATGATTCTTATCTTGGGGGAATTTTGGGTAATTCTAAATAAAAGTTTCATAGACATAATCTCACTGTCACTTACCTTTTCAAAGACTGGGAAGTACCTGTTAGTTGCCCTCTCCTTAATTGACTCAAGATTTTTCTCCTTTGCCTCAGGTGGAGAGAAAGGAAACATCAAAATCATTTGCATCAGATCTGCTATTCCTTCCACATACATGTCAATCCTATGTGGGGGGGAGACAGAAAAGTTATTTCATCTGTTTTCCAAGTGACTAAGACAACTTTTAGAAGTATTACATAGCTACCATTGTGCCAATTTTCACAGCCAAAACTAAACATAAGTTAGAGCTACACAGTTTTTAAAAGGATTAGAAGTCTGTTTCTGTTCAACACTTCAGCAGCAGTGGTTGAAACCTAAGCAAAGTACATGGTGGTTTTGTTTATTTTTTTACTGTGTTAGTCTTTCTCACGCCTTGGTACTGGATGTGCAGTATTGAATGTTGTTTATAATGCAGCTATCAAATAACAGATTGCTCATTAAGTGAAAAGACATGTTACAGTACAGGGCTCTCTCCTTCAGGTCTTTCCCATAGAGGTTGTATTTCCCTGCTATGTAGCTGAGGATGGCTCTGGTCTGCACCATTTTCATCCCATCGATCTCAACCAGGGGCACTTGCTCAAAAATCAGAACTCCATCTAGGGTAGAAAGTTGAGAGAAAGCTTGTCAGTTCCTTCTAGACCACTAGCTTTACAGGAAAGCAAGAGACTGAGCACATTTCTTTTGCAGTGTAGGAGATCATAGGTGTCTTAACTGTAAAATTCCATGCAGTAAACTGACATTGTAGGAAAGACCAAATATTGACTAGGCTGTATTACAGTTTTGTAGCTAGGTCATTGCCCATGGCTTTACAGCATTGCCAGAGATTCACTTATCGGCTAAGAGCAGGCATGACCTGGGCTTTTGCCCTTCTGGACCCTGCCTCATGCTGTTGGCAAAAGCCTGAACCACTACTTCTAACCCATGGGATCAGAAGAGAATAAAGCTCTATTTTCAATGTGAAGTTAAAAAAAAAAAAATTCAATTATTTTTAATGCAGTTCCCTGTCAGGGACATATACACAGGCAGGGAGAATAAAAGGCTTAGCATTACAGCAAGACTGAGCTACTGGGATAAAGGAAGAGGTCAGACCATTTTAAACATCCTGAAGCTACAGACTTAAGAGGCAGGTTCTGTAACAGCAGTTGTTTTTTAAGCTTTACAGTCATCCCAAGAACAGGAGCTTGAAAGTCTCCATAGATTTTCATTACAGGCCTATATCCAGTGTGATTCCACATTTTAAGCCTCTTTAGATACATTTTTGTAGTCCTATTTTCTTCTGGAGCTGATGCCTGAGCCTTCAGTGAGGCACCTCTAAGAGCTAAGCTTGCAGAGTTGGTGTAGCAGAGTCTCTCTTTCCTGGACCAGTTTTCTGCTGGACTAATTCGCTGTCTTTGGAGATAGTCCCCCATTTTACATAAAGGGCAGCCAGAGAAGAATCCTGCCCTGATAAAAATCACAGCAAAACTCTAAATCCATCTAGGCAGCTGCCACTTTGCACTGCTTAAAGTTAATTTATTTTAATTGATCAGTTTTAATGTTCAGTTCATCCTTCTACCAGGTATAAGGATTTATGATAACAGGCATATCTGGCTTTTTCTCCACAGAGTTATTAAAATACTTGGTTAAGCTAGAATTTTTTTCTCATTCTTTATTATTAATTTACAATTTAAAGTCAAAGAGCAATTCTCTCAGCTGCAGTGAATACATTGCACTTGTTTTTTGCAAACATTCACAGATTTATCCCTTGTCTTTCCAGAACACATCTCTGCAGCTTAAGGAAGAAATATTATTTGGCATCTAGAAACACAGCAGAAAGGGAAATCTAACAAGTCTTCAAAGGTATTTTTCAGCAGATAATTGAACTGAAAAATAAAATCTGACTTTGTGGCCTTTGATGAAAAGTGATGCAGCAAACATGAGTGAACAGAATGCATGGTTTGTTTCTTATCCACAGAGAAGAGGGATTTCTCTCTTGTGGCCAGTGGCAGACTGCATCTCCTTGCTTCACAGGGAGAATCACCTCACATGAGCACTGCAGAGAACATTTGGCAGGATTAAAAGCAGTTTGTCAGTCATTTTGTGGATTGCTTTGTGCTATTGGAAGGTAGTCTGCAGAACGTGCATTAAAAACTGTTCATCTATACCAACTATTTGTCACCGACCAGCAGAGCTTGCTGATACCCAAGCAGTGACCTGGACAACCAGTGGCTGCACAGCCTGAGCCAAGCTAGTCACCTCTCCAGCCAACAGGTACAGGTCTGGACAGGCCAATGATATCTAACCCTCTTTTCCTCCAGAACAGCTGTCTGTGAGAAGCCTGTTGGGAACATGCCCTGACCCAGCCTTCATCCTGGACTCTGTTGGGGCATTGCTTACAAGATTATCACCTGGTATGGGCCAAAGTCACACCTGGACCATTCAAACAACGTGGTGTCTAACCCAGGGCAACAAACATTTGGTAGGGAAAGAGGGAGAGGTTACATGGAGATATTCATGTTCGGTCCTGCCTTACACGACCAGCAGAATTCCAGAAGTCCTCTTGTCTGTATGACTAACTTTCCTTCAACCCATCACATTAAACTGTACCTTTCTCTTTGTGTTCTCCTCCTCTCAAGCTCAACATACATACATAAGAGCCTTTCTTTTATCTTCTTTACAGAACTTCCCTGTCCTTTGCATCACCATTGAATTCTTCTCCCTGAATATTGATAAGCTTGGACACTTTATAGAGGATTGCACCACTCTGTCTGGACGAATTAGCCTTGTGAAGCAAATTCAGATTTGGGCTTTCAGTACCTAAGCTATCATATTTAGAGCTATAATTAGCATCTTTACACTCCATCCTCCCACATTCTCAGATTCCCAGTCAGCTGGACATGCAAATTTAATTCTGATCTCCTTAATAGCACTGGTCTCACTCCCACAGTTGACATGAAGTCTTTGTGGTTTGCTGCTGGGACCAAGCCAGACTTTCTGCAGTGGTCTCCATTGGCTCCTTTGTGGTTTTTTTAAACTGGAGAAATCTTTGTGGCTCAGACTTAGCCTGCTTAGGACTGTGTTGTATTTGCACAGAGCCTAGTACAAACAACTTGCTTTCATGAGAATTTTGGTGCCATGCAAGCCTTTGTTTTAGAGATTTATTGTGCTGAAGTTTGGAACAAACATGCGTTTATGTGTGTACACAGGTACATCTAAGATAGGCAGCTCACCAGCTCATGCTGGCTAGCACAGCCTGGCCACATCACTCTAGCTCTTTCTGCCTATAGAGCAGGGTGGTCACACCTAAATGACATTCTTTGGCCTGGGACAACTCCCAGATGATGGCTGGAAATTTCTTTGAGAAATTCTATTTGCCCTAGGCCTAAAGTGTGACAGGAACCATGCTAACAATTTAACAGCATATATAATTAAGTCCCCTTAAATAAGAATGTTTGCTACCACTGTTTGATGTGCTACAATAAAGACAATCACAGCAACTATGGACTTTAGCTTAAGAGTTATTTGGCACTGGAAAGAACAGGTTACTCAAAACTAGTATTTCAGTATTCTAGGTGTGCACCTAGAAGTTTGCACTGGTTTAAATAAATTAATTTTAAGTCACAAATTTGGCTAAATCAGAGTAATTTTTTGGAGGACTAATCCTCAGGTGTTGCGATTCTTACCTTTGATTAACTTTTCATACTGCTCTCTTGTTTCCAAAAATTTTTCTTCAAACTGGATAAGGAGAGAGAATAGTGTTGTGTGGCTGCATTTGAGCAATTTCCTTCTTTAAGTGACTGTACATAGCCACACACAGAACAACCCAACCAAGCAAGAGATAATAGACCAGATCTTCAGCTGCCTTATTGCATGTGCATCTTCGCAGCTGGGGAAGAGCAGAAGTGCCTGACTACTTTTGCCTCAGGGCACCGATTCAGGAGTAACCCAAATACAGGTAGAAAGCAAGCACAGGCATCTACAGGAGGAAGAGATGTTGCAGCCAGTGCCAAGAGAAGCACGAGGTAGATCAACTATTTCTAACCCCAACCCAGGGCACATAAGTCAACACCACTCTTATTTATACCCATCGTAACAACAAATGAAATAAGATGGGCTTAAGGTAACTTTGTACAGCTGGAAAACTCAATTAAATCTACATTTTGACCCATTATGATTACTTGCTTCAGAGGACTGATATTGGCTCTAATAAACTCCAAGTTCCACTGAATTTGCATCCCAGATATTAACCACCAAACAAGGTAGTTACAAACATATAGGCCCACTGGCCAAATTAGTTTAGCCACCCTCTTGCACTTGGAGACTAAACAGCTTCATGTTAAATTGTTCCTTACTGAAGATCAGTGGAAATTATCAGTTTGGAACACCGTACCAAGCATCAACTAACCTCCACGCCAGCTGCTGCCAACAGCCATCGTATGGGTTCCATTCGTCCTCTTCCATTTAAGTAGGTAAGCCTGGGCTTCCCTGACATGCTTCTGCGCTCCCGGTTCCCTGAAAAATATTGAGCTGAAAACAACAGCTCATAAAATTGGCACATGTGCCATTAATTTGAGGGGAAGTGAAGCCTTTTATCCTCACTATACTTGCTGAAGTTTAAACAATTTCTGGTTTAAAATACAAAATGAGAGATGAATCAGCAACACCACTCAGCCTGTGATAGAAAAAGGAGAGGCATGCAGATTTCTAAAGCCTTACCCTAGTGCTGCTAGATGTGTTTAAACAAATGGTGTAAGTCCCAGCCTACAGAGGGAACCTTGCTGCATTGAGACAATTACAAAAAAGCCACATCCTCAGGGAAGTTATTCACCCTTACTGCTGTCATCCTCATTGTAAAGATGAAAAGGAAAATGTTTTACTGGTACACTGAACTTTGTCTGCCTTTGTTTGCCAGCTTCAACTGCCATCCACTTTGTTCCTCAAGGAGAGGCAAATTACTTGTTGATCTTCTCTTTATTCCATGAAGCAGGTTGAGCTTGCTTGCTGATCCCATTGAACAGCTACAGCCCACTTCGGTGCTGCTCATGGAGGCCTTGACACATCCTTCAAAGCCAAATCTGGAATCTAGCTGAAATGGCTTCATGTGACCCTAGAAACATTCCCTAGGACTCCAGGACTCCTGCTTGCTTAGGAAACTGGCACATCAAAGGCTGCCTGTAGTTTGCTGTAGCAGCACCAATCTCTGTACCATGAGCAAAAGTGTGTGTGGCAGAAACTGGACATCTATATTGAGCTATTTTTTTACATAGAGATAACAAGCTGGACTATTTTTGCTAGCATTTGAGTACAAGTATTTGCAAATCCAGATATTAATTTCCCTGTGATTTGTTAACCTAATTAAAAAAAAAAAAAAACCACAAAAAAACCCCCAAACCAAACCCCCAAACCAACCAACCCACCCACCTCAAAACACCAAAAAAACAAACCTAAAAATAACAGGACTAGCATGCCCCTTCACAAAGATGTTAGTATCATACACTAGCAACTGGGAGGAAAAGCAGCTTAAAAATTAGTATCCTCCACATATTTAAATTATTGAGAAACAAGAATAAACTACCTCATTAAAAAAACAAAACCAAATCACATTAAATCCTACAGAGAGCTCCAGTCTTCTCAGTGCTAGACACCAAAGCTAACGTTACACTTGTCACATCTTGCAGCCACATGACATTTCCCACTCAAATCAGGTTCAGAACACTCTAGTGATGTGTCACACTGCTTTGTAAGTGTACTTACAGTATATTTGGAACAATTTACCAAAACTTGGCTTTAAGGAACAATCCCATTGAGAGTTCTCCCTTGACCAGTTCTAGTAAGAACGAATTCACATTACTACAATAACTGGGAATATTTTGGTAATTTAGACAGTATATGCCAAATGTACAAAGGAAAAAATGGTCACCTCCAGTTCTGAACTGTGAATAGTTGTTGCTAATTACAATGTTTTGCCTCCAAAATCGTGGTGTTACTAGTTTCTGCATGTTGTGTGAGTAGCTTTCACTATATGGCAGTGCAGCTTATCTATGTAGTTCACAACAGTTTACAAGCGCCTCTCATTATCGTGCTTCTCAGATATGATGCACTCATATCATTTCAACACACATTTCATCCAAGCTGGAATGTACAGAAACTTACAGTAAATAAGACTTTTTCTGTACCTAATGAGTGCATAAGCAGCCAAATTAGTTGCATTAGCAAAGGTCTATCAGGTAGCCAAAGGAGAAAAAAAAACCCCTGTATATACATATGCTGATTCTTAGTAGACATTCAGAGTGTGCCATGCTACTGGGCAGTTATGGAAGCTGTATGGGTTTGTAACTTCTAGGAAAAGAAAAAGTATCAAATGCTCTACAATTCCTGAGCTATTAAAAGTTATACAATTGCAGAGAAAGTTCTACCATTTAACAGCCAGTCCATACCAGCAGAAGGACAAAAGAAGAGTCGAGAAATAGCCTTAACAGATACTGCCACTAAAGCCACAGCACAGCAGCCCTATGAATTACCAGACTCACAAGTAGTTCAATGATCTGACCCAGTGGTGCTCACCCATGTAAAGATGTTTGACTGCTCCTGCTGAAGAAATTGATTCTTGTATAAAGGTATGAGTGACCAAAGGCCCACAGAGAATTTGGAGAGCAATTACAGAAATAATATCTGATTCCTACAGCAAAAATGCATCATCAGCATTAGGGACACCGCTGAAGAATTGATTCACTCAGGGAACTTATACAACAGCCAAATAAGCAACTGCATATTGTATGCACTACCTTTAGTCTTAACTAACATTTAGCAAAGACTTCAACACCAATTTTGCCTGTATACAAGTGTTTTTATTACTTTTGTCTAAACTCTCTATTTCTATCCTGTTTCCTAGTGAGCCCTGAGGATGCTTCTCAGCAGCATAAGAATCATTCAAGAAAGGATGGTCTTTCAGAAACAGCATTATCTGCATCCAGTGTGAAGTGCTCTTCAGCCCTGGAACAGAGCCTAGCAATTGTCAGCATTCCTGCTCAAACCAGAGAAAACCACCACAGGGCTAGAGGCTTCTATGGGGGTCTCCCACACACCTCTATACTTTGTCCCCTCTGTGATTTTACAGCTACCTTGCTCAACTCTGAACTATACCACAGGATTCATCTCCTGGTTTGAACAAAACCCCACCTTTCTCTTCCCTTTGCTGCCTGCAGCCTTCAGCTGGTAGGTAACTACTGAGCCCTGCTCAGCCTAGCTGGCACATGAACTAAAGAAAGCAGAGAACGCTACCCCAGGAGACAGCCAAATGAACTTGGAAGCAGCTTCACTATAAACAGGCACTCAAAAACACTTTTAAGGCAAGAATTTCAAAGTTAATACTTACCTTCTAATCTTAACTCAAGCTCCACCCAGCACAGGCAGGTACCTTGAGGGTGTTTAAACTTTGGAGCAGTGTGGGGGAGTATCCAGCCATACCCAATTAGAAAGAAAATCTCCCACTGGGCACCACCCAGCTTAAAGACATATGCCTCTGAAAAGCTGCCATCCAAAACAGAAATTGTCTTTCTTCCACAGCTTGTGGATTCAACTATAGCATGTGGGTAGCCTCAGTTTGTCATCTATTCATACTGCTCTTTTGGAATTATTGAGATGTTTTACCCAAATTGTGATGGTTTAGCAGTTACCCACCCCACACACTATGAAAATCACCCAGACTAGACTCAGCTGGCTGGAAGTTAAGAAATGAAGCTATATTTACAGCTTAGCACAATGTACGAGCATATATAATCACCCAATATACAGTTATATACAGATATAT
>VWYK01002913.1:5339-16709 GCA_013399775.1 Semnornis frantzii | reverse complement strand
AAAAGAAAGAAAAGAAGAAAAATGGTCCCCTCCAGTACCCCTATGGCAGTACTCTCAGCCCATCTGTGGATTGGAAGAGCAGACCCAGTAAGAACTTGGGCACAAGCTGAGTGTGTTTCTTTTGTTATGGGTTGGACTGGATGATCTTGAAGATTTCTTCCAACCTGGTCGATTGTATGATTCTATGATTCTAACTCAAATCTATGCAAACAGTGTTTTGTGCTGTGAACTGAGCAGCCTTCAGGTCTGTGAGTGTAACTTGGTAGCCACCAACCCCATGTAACAGCACTAAAGAATGAAAGCCCTGTGCCCACGTGAATGGCAGCAGGACTGAGAGCCCCTGGTCCTGAGGCAGCTGCAATTCTAGTGTTACAGCAAACCATTAGCAGGCACCAAGGCTTCCTGAGAGCAGGTGTGAGAGCTTCCATCGAGATAATCACTTTCATAAAAATAGTTTGTTTGAAGGAGGAGGCAGAAGATTAATGCTCTTTACAGTTAACAACTTAAGGGTCAAACCTCATCCTTGACCTGAAAGCTGCTTAAAAGTACATGGGTATTTGCATTTAGAAGTCATTCATTTGAATGTCCCAATATAATTTTTGGAGGGGAAACGTAGGGGTCCTTTTGAACCCATAACATGAGGGAAGGGGAAAAATTTTGGCTGGAGCTCTAGGTGATCTCAGTGATCCATGGTAAAATTAGCCAAACCCAGCAAGGAACTCTGCAATTAGTAAATGTTAAAAGTATTGGAATTTCCAAGTGCAACACTCCTCATCACAAAACAGAAAAAAAAAAACTATCTTGTAGCCTACTAAGAATGCTGAATTTATGAGTTCAGTGTGCTCAGATACCTGAGTGTAAATATAAACCAACCATTACTCATACCTGAGCCTCAGATGTGAGACAGCACCACGTAAGAATGTGGAAGAGCATGCTAATGGACACGGTTTAGCACCAGGCTTGCTAGAGTTACATAGTGGTTGGGCATGATGGTCTTGAAGGTCTTTTCCAACCCAAATAACTTGATGATTCAATGATTTCATGAGTTCTGTTTGTTAGTAACAAAGAAAACTACTACATAAATTCAGATCAGTCGCCTAAGCGCATTCATCTTTGGCAGACCAAGATCACTTGTGCATGACAAGAGACTTGGATGAAGAGATCTCTGGTCTGCTGGGATGATCTTGAACACATCTCGGAAATGCAGGGGAACTCTGAAAGACTAGAATACTGTCAGTACAAAGTGAATGGGATGAGCAGAGGAGTTCTGCTGCCAAGCCTGATATTCCTTCCAGGCAAGAAGAATGTGCAAACTGGGCAGGGACCTTATTCATAAAACAGTGGAAGAATAAAGATACAAATAATGCTACATCACATAATTGTATAGAAGACAAATCTTGTTAAACGAGGCATGCTAAAGTAGGAAAATGAAGCATTGTATATTTAGAAGCAAAGAATGGGAGCCAAGCCTGCACACTGAGGGTTGTGTTTTGAACAGTGGTGTCTCTAAAAAGGGTGGGGGTGGAGGGGATGGAGGGGATGGTGCAGTTTGTTTTAAAGCACCAAACAATGAAAAAGCTGTTGACCTTGGATAATGATGATGCCTTCATGGGGACTTCACAGCCTATTTTCATCATGAGGCTTTGACATTCTTACTACCAAAAGGGGAAAAAGAAAAAAAAAAAAAAAAAAAGGAATTGCAACATGGTACAACATCTGCATTTTCCCTGGTACCATATGATAGCAGATACAGAAATAGTGAGTATCCTTTTTCATTGTAAAAGAAAATGTCATTTATTGGCAGAACACAGTAAAATACTATAGCTAATCAGCATAATACCAAGAAAATCCTACAAAGCCCTTAGGAGGTATCAGTAGGTTGCTCAGCTCCTTGTGGTCTGCTTCATACCCCTGCTGGTAGAGCAAAAGATTTGATCTGCAGTGCTAAACTGTGCCACATCCATGTCTTTATTCATATTAAAGATAAAAAGCTAATATTGTGAAAGGATATTATTAGAGCTAGGGAGTCAAGAGATATTTCTGAGTTTCACTACAATGAGAATGCAACCATCAAAGGAATGATCAGTCATCTACCCTGTTTAGCTCTTCTGAGCTGCCAAACCAGCAGGAATTTGAATCGGAAATAAAACTGGAAAAGAAGAAAATCCAAGGAAAAACAAATAGCCTCTGTAGATGGAGAGCTGCTTGGCAGAGAAAGACCTGGGGGTATTGGTCAACAGCCAGCTGAACACAAGCCAGCAGTGTGCCCAGGTGGCCAAGAAGGCCAACAGCATCCTGGTCTGTATCAAGAACAGTGTGACCAGCAGGAGCGGGAAAGGGATTGTACCCCTGGACTGAGCACTGGTGTGGCTAACAACTTCTGTACTAGGTTCAGTTTTGAGACACTCCCTTCAAGAAAAACACCCTACAATAAAGGTCCAGAGAAGGGCAATAAAGCTGATGAAGGGTCTGGAGAACAGGTCTTGTAAGCAGCAGCTGAGGGAACTGGGTTTGTTTAGTCTGGAGAAAACGAGGCTGGGAGAACTTCTCACTCTCCGAAACGATCTGAAAGGAGGTTGGATCCAAGTGGACGTTGGTCTCTTCTCCCTAGTAACAAGTAATCAGATGAGAGATAATGGCCTCGAGTTGCACCAGGGCAGGCTGAGTTTGGATATTACGGTAAAATTTCTTCACCGAAAGGCTTCTCAAACACTGTAACAGGCTTCCCATGAAAGCAGTTGAACCCCCATCCCTGAAGGTGTTTGAAAGATGCACAGATGTGGTGCTGGGGGAATTCAGTTTAATGCCACTTAGGCAATGGTTGGACTCAATGATCATAAAGCTCTTTTCCAACCAAAGCCATCCTGTGATTCTATGATCACACAAAAGATGCAGAGATGTGATGCTAAGGGACATGGTTTAGCACCAAACTTGGCAGAGTTTGATGATGCTTGGGTTCGTAGATCTTAGAGGTCTTTCCAACTTGAGGCGATTCTATGGCTCCATAATTCCTTTCCTCTGATGCAGGTGGACCACATACCAGTGCACCTTTTGGCTTCCCCAGCCAGTGACACCTGGATGTCTGTTGTTAGGAGAGAGGTTATCAGGAGCACAAGTCTGCAGCAGCTTCCATATGAAAGGCAACTTTTGAATAAGTGAGAGTACCTATGCAGCAAATATGCAGTACATGTGCAGTAAATTAGCAGCAAAACCTGCAGGAGTAGTTTGACCGTTGCATTAGGGGTCTTCAATTGGGTTGCTTCCCTATTCCCTTTTCCATCCTGGAGCATTTACTGTTCTTGCTTATCCTATAATCTCCTCTGTAGGTTCAGACAGAAGGAACAGGGAGAGGTATTCTTCTGCTTGCATGTTCGTCCTGCTTTACATCTTGTGATGTTTATGGCTTTGATGTGACTGTTAAAGGAAAAGCTTACACTGGGCTTTGCATAGGCAAGTTCACCGCATTCTCCCACTTCATGATTTCATCTAAACCATACTTCAGAAGCTCTGTTTTCAATATTCTGGTGCCTTTTTTCCTTTCTTTCTTTTTTTTTTTTTTCCAGTTTTGAATCACAGAAAAATCAATACACAGGAAAGCAAGACCCTCAGACTATATAGAGTTCCCCTGTTCAATTACCACCTTCAAGCTCTCTTGATCAGGTCTTATTTCCTCTTTAAACCCCTTTAAAATCTCTCATGAGCCCTGGATATCACTGTAGAGCATATCCTGCTTTCAAACATGCTTTTACAACTGCTCAGTTTCGAGAGACTTAATAACAAGCAGCACTCCACCGTCTGGGCAGCAGAAATCTCTCTAGCAAGGCAGGGTGCCTTCCTTGCCTGGAATTTCAAAGAGAGCAAAAGCACTCTGGACACCCAAAGACTTCTGCACTGCCAAGTTACCCCGGATGGTTGAGGGCCCCTCCATATGTAGGAAATAAAACTTGTAAGCAGACATTTCTCTCTTGGCAGCGGGCACGCAATGTGCAGAGACACCATCTTGAACAGGGCCACACTGTCGTTCAGGTTCAGGCAGCTTTTTAAACGCTGTCCTTCATTTGAAATGAATGAATGAATGAATGAATGAATGAATGAATGAATGAATGAATGAATGAGTCCACAATGCACGGAGGGTTGTGATCAGCAGTGCAGGGTCTAGCTGGAGGCCTGTAGGGTCACTACTGGGTCCAGGTTTGCTCAACATGCTTACTGGTGACCTGGATAAAGGGGCAGAGTGTACTCTCAGCAAGTCTGCTGATGGTACAGGATGTGGAGGAGTGGCTGACACCCTGTCATGCTGTGCTGTCATGCAGCAAGACTTTTTTTTAAAGTAAATTTACAGCTTCCTATTTCTTCTGCTGCAACAGGGCCAGAGTAGCAAGAGAAATGAGAATGTTCGCCATCAGCAAAGGGGTTGCACCCATTTGAAGACTAAAATCTGTTGCATTGGAGAGGAAGGTCACTTTGGGAATATGCAGGACATTTCAGAAAAGTATCTGCAACCAAGCAGGATGGAGAGTTGGGCAGAGGGGAACCTCACCAAGTTCAGCAAGGGCAAGTGAAGAACCCTCCTTCTGTGGAGAAATAAGCACCTGCATCAGGGCATGTCAGGAGCTGACTGCTGGAAAGCAGCTCTACAAAGGACAACCTGGGAGTGCTGATGGAAAACAAGTTCACCGTGAGCCAGCAATGTGCCCCTGTGGATGGGAAGACCAGTGGTATTCTGGAGTGCATTAAGAAGAGTGTGTCTAGCAGGTCAAGAGAGGTTATTCTTCCCCTCTACTCTGCCATGGTGAGGACGCACCTGGAGTCTCGTGTTGAGTTCTGGGCTGCCTATTTCAAGAGGTACAGGGAACTACTGGAGAGAGTCCAATAGAGGGACATAAATGTGTTGAGAGGACTGGAGCACCTCTCTTAGGAGACAAAACTGAGAAACCTGGGGCTGTTCATCCTGGAAAAGAGTAGACTGAGAAGGGACTTTATCAGTGTTTACCAATATCTAAAGGGTGGAGCACAAGAAGATGGGGCTGGGTTCTTTTCAGGACAAGGGGAAGCAGGCAGAAACTAGACCATAAGAGATTTCACTTTAATATAAGGCAAAATTTCTTTCCTGTGAAAGAGACTTTCAAAATCCGCCTGGATGTGATCCTTTGCAACCTGTTTTAGATCGCCCTGCTTTAGAAGTGAGGGTGGACTAAATCTTCAGAGTTGACTTCCTGTCCTACCATTCAGCACATGAACAGATCAGTTTCGGTAGGCTGTCAAGCAGCCTATCAACTGACATCACTTGGCAGACTGGTAGAACTTGAAACTGAACTAAACTCAACTCTGTCAGCCTCTCTCTCCATTTTGCAAACATCTTCCACTTTAGTGGTCTGTTTTGTTTCTTAACAAGTAATTACTGGTCACTCCAACTTGTCATTGCACTCCAAAAGGCTGAAGGCTGAGAGGACTGCTCAGTGACTCAGGAGGGTGAGAAAAAGTATTTAAGACAAGAGCAAACCAGAACCACAGAACCTGTTCAGTTGGAAAAGATCTCTGAGATCATTGAGTCCAACCATTCCCTAACTCTACCAAGTCTGGTGCTAACCCACATCCCTCAACACCACATCTCTGTGTCATTTAAACACCTTCAGGGATGGAAATTCGACCACCTCCCTAGGGAGCCTGTCTTAGTCTTTGAAAACTCTTTCAGTCAAGAAGTTTCTTCTCACAGGAAGCAAGCCCTGTCACTTGTGTCTTGTTAAATCCTGTTATTTTGATCTCCGGATGTAGTCAATCAGTTTGCTTATGCCACACCCCTGATTTTAAAAGACTGACATTCAAAAGAAATTATATTGATGGAAATTGGATGAAACTCTGCTTACGAGAGGAAAGCTCACAAGACAAGGATACATATTAAAGTCACCAAGAAAACTTTCCATCTTCAAAAACCAGTGGTGAAAGAGGCCTGGTGGGTTCATTTCGATCTGAGGTCAGCAGAAAGATACTAACAGATTTTGTTAAAGAATGCATCAGTCCACAGGGACTGGAGTGAATGGCTCTCCTGAAAAATATGTTGAACAGAACCAGTCTAAAAATGCATAAACCAACATATTGTACAAAGAAAAGATGGTGGGCAGTCCCTTACAAAGCAAAGTTCTTCAAAAGGGACATCTGGTAACCTGCTGAGAAAAAAAATGCTGGGTGATTTGAGACCAGAAAAGATTTTCTTGGTCACAGGTCAACTTTCTGAAGCAAACAGATTCTGAAATTGCTTTAAAGATTTATTTCCCAGAGAGTCACAAGCAAAATACAGAACTTTTGGCTAAACCACATTAAAAGGAGGAAGCGAATACTAACATCGAAAGTCTGAATGCAAAAAAGGCATCAAGAACTGATAGGCTTATGTCCAAATGTTGTGTCATTAGACCTGTTCATCATGCAAAGAACAGAAAAAGAGGTGGTTTTGTTTCCAGAAGAAAAAAGCTAAACTACATTTGCACAACCCAGATAGTTGAAAACTTGAAAATCATACAGGTTTGACTTCTTGTTGCTGGATGTAGAAATCCATGTGATTAAATAGCAGGAATTTTTAATCATGGTGCTAAAACCATGGTTTTGAAGATACACTTGAAGACCTGTATTCATACTCTATAAAGACCCTCCAGTTCATGGACTGAATCTCCTCAAGGAAAGATAGTTGATGAGATCTTTCTGACAGTTGACCCCTGTTTGTTTTAGCCATAAGGAATAAAGCATAAGTCTCCAAATAAAGGAACCTTGGGGGCAGATCAGAGATGGGACCTATGATAACTGTGGTGACTGCAGGGCAGGCTGTGGATGTAGTCTACTTGGACTACAGCAAAGCCTTTGGGACTGACTGCCGCAATAAGCTCCTGGCAAAGCTGGCAGCTCCTGGCTTGGGCAGATTCACTCTGATATGGGTCAAGAACTGGCTGGAGGGCTGCGCCCAGAGAGTGGTGGTGAATGGTGCCACATCCAGGAGGCAGTTGTCATGAGTGGTGTCCCTCAGGGATCAGTGCTGGACCCAGACCTGTTCAATATCTGTATTGATAGTCTGGACCAGGGGATTGAGTCCAGCATCAGTAAGTTTGCAGATGACACCAACTTAGGAGCAGGTGTGCATCTGTGGGAGGGCAGGAGGGCCCTGCAGAGGGACCTCTAGAGGCTGGCTGGGTGGGCAGAGGCCAATAGGGTGAGATTTAACAAGGATAAGTGCAGACAGAGTTCTACACTTTGGCCACGACAACCACAAGCAGTGCTACAGGCTGGGGACAGAGTGGTTGGAGAGCAGCCAGGCAGAAAGGGACCTGGGGATGCTGGTAGATAGTAGCTGAACATGAGCCAGCAGTGTGCCCAGGTGGCCAGGAGAGACAATGGCATCCTGGCCTGCATCAGGAACAGCGTGGTCAGCAGGGCAGGGGAGGTTCTTCTGCCCCTGTCCTCAGCACTTGTCAGGCCACATCTTGAGTCCTTTGTCCAGATCTGGGTCTCTCAATTCAAGAGAGATGTCAAGAGACTGGAATATGTCCAGAGAAGGGCGACAAAGCTGGTGAGGGGCCTGGAGCACAGCCCTGTGAGGAGAGGCTGAGGGAGCTGGGGGTGTGCAACCTGGAGAAGAGGAGGCTCAGGGCAGACCTCATTGCTGTCTACAACTACCTGAAAGGAGGTCGTAGCCAGGTGGGGTTGATCTCTTCTCCCAGGCAACCAACAACAGAACAAAGGGACACAGTCGCAAGTTGTGCCAGGAGAGGTCTAGGCTGGATGTTAGGAGGAAGTTCTTGACAGAGAGAGTGATTGGCATTGGAATGGGCTACCCAGGGAGGTGATGGAGTCACTGTCCCTGGAGATGTTGAAGAAAAGCCTGGATGGGGCACTTAGTGCACGGTCTAGTTGATTGGTTAGGGCTGGGTGATAGGCTGGACTGGATGAGCTTGGAGGTCTCTTCCAACCTGACTGATTCTATGATTCTATAACTCTCCACGAAGGTTTCAGCATAGGGTGCCTTCTAAGCAATTGTGTTCCAAAGATGCAGATGTAACTAGGCTTCTACATGTGAAATTCTTGAAAACAAAAACGATGGGTTTATTCATGTCTCAGAAAACACATCAGATACAAAATAAGGGTAGATTAAAGGTTCCATGATAAACTTGGATATCTTAAGTCTTTAAATATGCCATGGTGTATGAATCTGATCCAAAATCTAAGGTTGTTTGTTTTTGGGTTTTTTTTCCAAGAAACTTCAGAAAATGGAGCAAAACCAGAGATTTCTGAGATGGACTAAAAAAAATAATTGTGAAAAATTAATATATTCCCTCATGTTCTTTTCCTGTTTCACTCCTCACTTGCATGTGTACCAGACAGCATTTTAAGACTTGAAAAGAAGTGATCATGAATTTCACCTGGAAAGAGGCAGAGTCAAAACACAAACAACTCCATAATGTTGAGGTTTCCCACAATGGGAAATCTTACAGGGTTGAGGGTGGTGAGGCACTGACACAGGTTGCCCAGGTAGGTTGTGGAGCACAGAATCACAGAATCGAAGATCACTTTCTGTGATTCTGTGCTCCACAACCTCCCTGGAGGTATTCAGGGACAGATTGGACGAGGCCTTGAGGGACCTGTTCTAGCAGGAGGTGTCCCTGCCTGTGGCAGAGGGGTTGGAAATGGATGAGTTTTGAGGTTCCTTTCAACCTAAACCATTCTATGGTTCTATGATTTTATGGTTCTATGATTCTATGAGAGAGTGGTACATTATTCCAGAGCTCAGCTGAAATAAGGAGCTCAGCTAAAGGATGTTTTGTACTTTATATTTACAAACTGATACAGAATGAGAATGGTGTGATGAAATTTCTGAGTGTTGCCTAACAAAGAGAGTAAGGATGAAAAAATGTAAACTCATCTCTACTTCACCTGCCTCGACATGCAAATATAAATAAGAAAAAAGCTCTTTTCCTTTCAATATTTGGGATCAGTTCTCTTTCATATCTCTATCAGTCATCTGGACAAAAAGACGGAGTATACCCTCAGTAAGTTTGTAGGTGACACTAAGTTGGGCAGAAGTGTTGACCTGCTTGAGGGTTTGAAACCTCTATAGAAGGAGGTGGACAAGATGGATCCATGAGCTGAGACCAACTTTATGAAATTCAACAAAGAGAAGCGTTGGATCCTGCACTTGGATCACAACAACCACATGAAGACTGCAAGCTTAGGAATGAGTGACTGGAAAGATGCCCAGTAGAGAAAGACCTTCGGGTACAGATCGACAGCCATTTGAACATGAGACAGCATCTGCCCAGGTGGCCAAAAAGGCCAACAGCATGCTAGTCTCCAACAGGAACACTGTGACCAGCAGAACCAAGGAAGGGATGCTCCTCCTGTTGTCAGCCCTGGTGAGGTCACACCTTGAGTCCTGAGTTCAGTTTTGGGGCCCTCACTACAAGATGTTCATGTGCTGGAGTGAGTTCAGAAAAGGACAAGAAAGCTGGTGAGAAGTCTGGAGAACAGGTCTAAGATGATCTAAGATGGCTCACAAACCTAAGCATGGTGAGTTTTCTCAGGGGAAGCAAAAAAAAAAGGATTCTGAAACAAAAGGGAGATGGACAATTTGGGAATAGATAGTAAGAAATAAGCTCAACTGAAATAAAACAAAAGCTTAAAGTAGATAGGAAAATCCATGGCTATTTCTTCCTAGACAGGTAGGAACACCCTTGACAGAAAAGACCTGGCCAGGAACCATCTTTGGGACATTTCATCCAGGTTTGCTGCTCTGCAAAACCACAGAGTAGGAAAGATCTTAGTCAACCACAGAAGTAAAAGATTAAATTAAAGCCTCGAACCCACATCCTAAGCTCTTGTAGATTACTGACAGGCAGTCACAGGCACACCAAGAGGTGCGGTGCAGTCTTACAGCCTTGTACTGTGCAATTCTTACTTCCATTGAACATAAATTAAAGGAATTTATCTCTGATCACACAGGTAATGCCTTTCTCACTGCTGTTCTGCCCAATTTGGCTACTGAATTCATATTTTTATCTTTCTGGTTCAGCTTCACGTAATATGAACAAGGGAAAAATTCACTCGGGTCACCAAAACTGATTCATAGCCACAAGAATGTGGATTTTGTGCCTGTCTTCCTTTATGTTACTTCCTGTTTTCCTTATGGTAACTTTTTTAAGCTTTTCCCTCCTAACTTTCTTGGGCTTCATGTGCCTGATACTTGAAAAGCAAACACAACTGACTTCAAAGACCAGTCCCACTGCAGTTGCAAGTTGCATGGTGTCATGGGTCTGGCCTGCTGAGCTCATGAAAGCAAAGCTTCATCTGTTTTGTGGATTGGGCTCTTGACCTGCCATAAAAATAAATGCTGTCTTCTACAGTTATTAAATGGCAGACTGTTTCTTGTTACGACTGTGGTGTAAGTGTCTCTTCCACATGCCTGTCATTAAAAGTAATAAATTGGGTTCCCTTATCTTATGGACATCTCTTATTTTCCCCTTCTGTTTTGATCTCCTGTTCGTTTCCACAGATTCTTACTGACAGACTCTCACGGTTTAGATGAAAACAAAACGCAGCAGCCTTTTTTCCCCCTCTGACAGTAGAGATGCCAGCAATTCACGCCATCTGACGTTGCACTTAGCCAGCAGCACTCTCTGAACACATAAGGAAAGCAAGGCAAAATAATCCTGCATGATACTGAGAGGAAACGAAGTTGCACACAAAGACAGCATTCCTGCTGCTCCTCGCCGCTGTTAAACCGTTAGCCGATTGCTTAATATGCTGCCATTTTGTGATGCTCTTTGCTAACGAATTCTATGTATATTCTTCCTGTGTCATGAAGCTGCAAGTTTCTGATAACAGAGTTGCTGTTCTGAAAGGGTCAGTTATCAATTATTACTAATGTGTACCACACAGTTACTTCGTTGACAAGCAGATACCTGACAGCAGTCTTGGTCCTCCATATTGTACTCCTTATGCTTCCACAAGTGAGTGTTACACTTCACAACGACTGAGCCACAAGACACAGAATTGGTTTTCTGCTTTGTTAGTCATCAAATAGTCAGATTAAAATCATCAAAACTCCTTCTCCTTCTCTATGTAAATTTCTTACAGTAAGTTTCTTTTTTGAAGGATGGAAATTCAAATGTTTTGTTGCACCGGAGGTGTCCTTCACTGTATCCCACCCCAGGTACCTGAAACATTCCATTGGTTTTACACCCTTTATACATATTTCAAATCATGGAATAGAATCATAGAGTCATTGTGACTGGAAAAGAGCGTTAGGATAACGTAGTCCAACTATCATCTAACTTCACCAGCACAGGTGCTGAGCCACAGCCCTCAGCACCACATCTCTGCCTTAAAAAA
>VWYK01002908.1:0-27161 GCA_013399775.1 Semnornis frantzii | reverse complement strand
ATCAACAAAAATGTAAAAAATATTCATTGGGCCTTAGTGCAAATCTATGTAGGATTGGGCAACAGATATAGATAAGATATAGATAACTCTATTCTGTCTCAATCCAGTAGGTAAGGCACTCTTCTGCTATGCCATAGATGAGAGTCCAATGCACTAATGCACCATTTCCATCTCTGGCTTGAAGAAACTTCCAGTATCTCTTCACCATACTACACTAGTCATTTATTCTTGAGTAATAAATTCATAATATATGTATGAAAGGGGGCACAGTCTTTGCAGTTTCCTACCCATAGCTTTTGAAGACTGTGTCCAAGCCCTGTGGTGTCAGCCTGTCAGTGGAGCAGACATGAGGTGTATAATGATTATCTGACATCATTGTTTCAGGCTTTGCATGTTCAGCACTTTGAGGCTGAAGACTTGGGCTCCAATTTTCCAACTTTGTAAAGCCTATATGAGCAGTTTCAGCAAGAGCAGTGTATGTCTCATTGTGCTGAATGTCCTCTCCAGTGCTCCTCTAGCCTCATGATAGATATCATCTTACTTTCTTTCAGGAGCCAAAGGATGTGGACTTAGGCTGCCTTCATGAGCACCTTTCTGTGGACACTTCAGAATCAGCAGGTCTAAGTAATTTGCCACAGATATTTAAGATTATCTCTGCATGTGGGAATACTGTGGAAATTAAAGATGACCTGTTAATGTTGGTCTGGTCATAGTGCATCTTATAGGTGAATTTGGTTTGTTGGATTGACATTGATCTTAGGCAAAATGACAGAGGAAAAACTGATATAGCATTATACTACAAAAGAGTTTAAAGAGAAGATATTGATGTAAAGACATTTGGAAAGCTCCCTTGTTAAGCAAAACAAATCTTCATATTTGTGGAGAAGACAAATATGATAAAGGTAATTGTATATATTTAATAGACACCGCCTTCTTAAAACATTAGACTTTGTTCTGAGCAGAAGTTTAGTTTTGTACAGCATTAGGCAAGTAAATATCAGATGAAATGGTTGGAGGGTAACCAATACCAAGATCTCAAATATGCACTAATAGAGCCGTCATTGTGGAACAGCTAAATTGGCCTGCTTCGGGGGTGCTCTGCACTATTCCCAGTAGCGATGTTCTCAGATGACGTAAGAACAGGAAGAATTCCTCGCTCTCATGCAGAGAAACCTGCACTGTCACATAATCCGGGTTTTGTCAAATCCAGCCAAATAACAAGGAAGGCGAATTACCAGCTGCAGTAGGGAGGTGGGGAGCTGAGGCTGAAGATGAAGAGTACCCTCAAAAGCAGTTTGCTGTGAATGGGATTAGGGACATTTAGTGGACAAGTGTTTCAATATGCAATCTTGATACACCAAAGCAAAGAGTACTTTAGAAGTGGCTTGTGATACAATAGGATCTCTGTATGATGTTTCTGTATGCTAGATACAGTACAGAATATATAGCTCTGTTTTAAAAGCATGCTGGAAAGCTAGTGATGTAGAAAAGCTTGCAAGTTACTTGGGATGTAAAAGACAATGTCTGAGGGTGAACAACTCCAAGCATTTGATCAAGTTGCCCTTTGATGTAAATCAAAATATAATTCCTCCATTGCGGTAAGAGGGTATTGATGCCCTTCAGTTTAGTGGGGGAAAGCAGCAAGAATGACTAGCTAATAGTTAAAAATGAATGTTTTGTTGATTTTTTTTTTTGTTTAATAGTGGTGATGACCTGCTAGAGCAAACTCCTGAGGGAAGAATGGAAGATCTTTCAGGCTGCACCAACAATGAGCTGCCCAGCAAATGAAGGGGAGTAAGATGTGACAGCTGGGGAGGCAGGGCCAGTGACCTCACTGACAGTGCAATCTCATAGCAGGATGAGTGTAATCATCTGACAATCCAGTCTGAGATTAAATCTGAAAGTCAAGACAGCAAGCCAAGGTCTAGATCATTGCTACTTGCTAGGCATGGTGGAACTGCTGTGCAACTAGGGCAGAGCCCAGGGGCAAAAGTCTTTAAAAGGATCTCTTGAGAGAAGTGACCCACCATCAATGCTTCTTATGGTTCTGATCCAAGGCTGGACAGCTGCACTACAGATCAGCCTGGAGCCCAAGTAGCCAAACTCCCACCTGAGATCTGATACACTACATCTCCACAGACCATCTCTAGGTTGGGTATATGTGTATTTCATACATACATAGGCATATTTTATGCTGTTATTTTATACACATTTGATCCTGGAAGCCTTTTTTTTACAGATCATGCTATATGGACTGGATAATGTAATAAAGGTCTACAATTATAGGTCCGAGCAAGTTGAAAACATTGTGTTCATTTAAAATGTGGAGTATTTATACTGCAACACATGGAGTTGAACAGAAAACTTAGTGTAGAAGAGCCCTTGTTTGGCCAGCTTTTCTTGTTCACCTATGCTAGTTGGTATTAATTACAGCCACAGTTCCCTTTTCTTGGTCCTTAATTGCACTATTTTAATATCTTGTTACACTCTGCAGTGCTAGGCATTTTTCTGATGCTAAGGCCAGTAGTTCATTGCCAGTTTTTGGTTTATGCTGCTCTTTCCCACTCCACTGTTTTTAGTAGCTTTGTTCTCATGGACTACAACACTCAAATCACATGATTCCACCTCCCAGTGTTCTGGCTGCTAGCATTTCAGGGCTGCTGTGAAACAAGCATTTCCCTTCTGTTTTTGATGCAGAGAAATCTGCTTCTCCCACTATTTGAATCCTCCCCTTAGAGGATGTGGCTTCACTCTTGGATAATGTTAATTCAGTCCATTGGGTGTACTCTAGCCTGTTGGGTATTTACTCTTAATCAACTTGGCTGCAGAGAATCATAGGTGGTTTGAGTTGGAAAGGACATTTAAAGGCCATCTAGTCCAACCCATCTGCAGTGAGCAGAGACATCAACTAGATCAGGTTGTCCAGAACCCTGTCTAAGTTGACCTTGAGTGTTTCCAGGAACGGGGCATCTGTGACTGCTCTGGACAATGCATTCCAGCATTTCACTACCCTTGTGTTGAGTTTAAAACCACTATTCCTTATCGCATTGCAACATGCCCTGCTAAAACAAATTTTTCTTTACATGTCTCCTTTAGGTATTCTCTTCAGACTAAACAACCTAAACATCTCAGTCTTTCTTCATAGGAGAGGTGCTTCTTCCCTTCGATTTTTTTTTTTTTTGGGTGGTGGTTGTTGTTGCCCTCCTCTGGATCTGCTCTAACAAGACCATATCTTGTGCTGGGAATTCCAGTGCTGGATGCAGTACTCCACATGGGGTCTGACCAGAGAGGAGCAGAAATGGGAATCGCATCCCTCTACCTACTGGTCATGCTGCTTTTGCTGCAGCCCAGGATATGGTTGGCTGCCTGGGCTGCAAGTGCACGTTGCCAGTTGATGTCCAGCTTTTTATCCACCAGTATGCTCAAGTTCTTCTCTGCAGCTCTTCTCTCAATACCTTCATCTCCCAGCCTCTATGGATACCAGGATTGCCTCTGAGCCAGGGCTTGTGCTAGTCCAGTCTGCCCTAAGTTACCTAAACAGGCCTTGGATAGAAAGGCAAAAGTGGCCATTCCAGGAAACTTAAGGCTATGACTCTTTTTGCATGTCTTATAGAAGAAAGACATTGAATCAGCCATTTAAATCAAGTTCTATCCACCATACTTCTTACCTGGTTAAATCTAAGGTATCCCTTTGAGACTAGAGTAAAAATATCCTGGTTTCACCATGGTAAGGGAGGTCTTGGGTATCCTAGAAATTAACAGGCCTTTTGCAATGTATATTTACTTAGTGCATTGTTTGGTGGTGTGTTTTTTCTGTTTCTTTAATTGATAGAGTGTAATGCCACCTCTAAATACAAAGGTAGAGTACTGGAAATAAAAAATCAATTAGCTGTAAGGCACCCAGCCAGTGCCACGGCTCCTAAAACCTTCTATTCAGTAACGGTAGAGCAGGTAAAAACCACACTCTCCTGTCCTTGATCTCCACAATGTCCTGGGTGTGAAGTGGACAAGTTCCAAAATATGCAAAGCTGTTAAACATAATTGTTTTACAGTTTCAAATGCAATGGTTGCATAAATCTCTGGCTGTTCTCCCAGGCATTGGTTCCATACTCCAATAAGCTTATTTTAGAATAGAAGATGTGTTTTTCAAGTTCATTGAGATCTCCTGAGATTTTTCTTGTAATATTTTTGCACACTGAGATTACAGGGTTCTCTCAACTTTTAGCAGTCCAGATGTGATCTCAGCTTTGGTCATTGGGATACTGCAACTCAGGAATTTTTAATTGATTTTTGTCAAAGTAGTCTGGAGGTCATTCTTCTGCTTACGCAGTACATTGTAAATCCTGGTGAGTATTTTTAGCAATCTAAATAATTTATGAGAGGTTCTGTTCAAAATATGCAATGATAAAATTGTCCCAGACAGCCACGACACAGCAGTACAAAAGGACAGAAAATGTTTGCAGAAGTCGAATGTTGTGGCTTGTGAAGATAGAGTCTATGACAATCTGAGTGGATAATGATCAGACAGATATTTACCAAGCCACTTTTCCTTCAGAAGCTTAGTTCTAACATTCGATTTTCCTTTAGTGCCATTCCGATGATCAGGGAAAGCTCCCTTGTACTTTTCTTTTGCTTGGTGCTCTCTGGTAATACATTGGCATTTGAAGGCATTTTAGAATAGATATTTACTTTAATGTTTATAATACAAATAAGAGAAGTATGGGAATATAATTTTAGTTCAGAATTGCACAAAATTTAAAAAAATCAAACAAGAATTCAATGATATTGTTGATGTCCAGAACATGTGATACGTTATTGCAATGAATATACTAAAGCTTGTGTGGTCTATGTGACATTACAGTAGCCTTGAGTGAAACACAGAAAATCAGGACTGCTCAAGAGCTATAATCTTTAACTTGGAGGATGAATTTTATTAAGTACTTACGATGTCACTGCAAGGTGCTCTCATTAAAAGGGCACTGACCAGTGGAAAAAAGGTGTCGATTGTTACTTTATGTACCAGTTGGCTTCTTAGTGAAGACTAACCCTGAACCATTTGTCATTTCATGTCCAGGGTGTGTCTGTCAAGGAAATACAAATTTAGCTTTCAGGAGCATCCTATGTAATGTTTGCGTAACAGGCAAAAATGCCTTACAATGCAAAATCATGTTTACTCTGTTCCACAAGCAAGAAACAAGACTCTCAAAAGACTCTCTCTTAATTCAGCAGAGCTGAATTAACACATGCAAAGTAATTTGCATTGGCAGAGTTACTTGTGTTGTACTTTTCCCATTATCGTAATTCCTTTTTGTCACTGACGTACTAAAACTAGTGATGTGTTATTTTTTACTGCAGTTATATGGACGTTTAATGCCTTAAGGGTCAGGCTCTAACTTACCATAGTCCTTTGCAGCTAAGCTAATTTAACAAGACTGATTTAATAGTGAGCACTACATGTCAGTGAAGCAAGGCAAAGCATCACTTAGAGTCATCCAAATAGTCTGTGTTTGTGATCACTGTAATCTATAATACATCCAATTTACCAAATTGTAGCCTAGTAATCCAGAAGCAGCTGTAAAAGACCCAGACTGAAATGATTTCCTTTTTGTATTAGAGTAGTGAAATACTAAGGCCGTATTGGTGCACTCCTTGCTACAAAAAAAGCCACTTGACCAGTCAGCAAGCTTTTGTTATGCACTGAAGAATCACTAATGTGTTAGCTCGTATTCCTTTTTATGTCCTTAGCCAATTTTAATTATATCTGCAGCTGACAAGCTGGTGAAATGTTTGGAAAAAGTCTGTTGCCAGCCTGGGAGTTCCCAAGAGAGAGAAATTATTGTGATGTGTTGGGGCTTGGCCCATGCCTATTGAGCCCTTCTCATTACTGTCCAGAGCGTTCAGGAGCAAGAGAAGGTTTCTGGGCCTACAGGTAGGCCAGCAGGCATGGCAGCTGCACTAGAGAACCAGCCTGTGCCAGTATCACCTACCCCAATAGTGAAAAAGTAGCATACAAGGAAAGCAGCTTGTCCTGCAAAAGATAAGGATGAATCAGGGCCATCACAGGAATGAGAGAAAAAGCCAGAGCTGCTCGCTTGGTGTTTATCTCTGGTTTTGGAAGGCAGCTAAGGACAAAAGGTGGATGAAATAAGCAGGTGGCCTCAGCAATGTGAGGAAAGTCTATCTTCCTTTGTCCAGGCCTGTGAAGGAACTGTCCCAGGAGGTCCATCAACTCATGAAGAATATGTTTTATTCCCCACCTGTATGGTCCCATGCTTCAGCCGTGAGGACCAGGTCCTTCCCTGTCAAGAGGATCTGGGAGGTACACACCACAGCATACCCTGTGGTTTTACTTGTGTGACCATGGGGAGGACATGAAGTGGGATGGAAGCCCCACTGCAGCCCTTTCTGCATGAGTATGTGACTTACAGGAAATTTTCCTCAGAAGTATGCTACCTAAGATTCCAGTGGAAAGTCACCCAAGAAGAGCAGACAAGCTGATACTGCTTCTGATCCTCCTGAAGGGACTCCCAAAGGATCTTCACAAGGTGCAAGTGATTCCAGTCAGAATTGTAGGGGCCTCGCCTCCAACCAGATGGAGGAGATGTACATATGGGTTTATTGGACTGTACAGAACCGAAGATTTAGCAAGTTGAATGCACAAAAGCTTTAATAGATAACAGGTGCCCAGTGTAATCTGATGCCATCAAATTACAAGGGGTATTTCTGGTGTAACAGGGGGATCCTGTGTGTTTTGGAAGCAGAACACTAGAATGCAAGCCACAGTTTGGTTTCACTTGGAGGGGTGGAAGGAATGACTGGAGTCAGCTGCCCCAGGGGTGGAAACACAGCCCCACCATTTGGACTGGTCATGAACTGAGCCAGACTGTGATAGAACAGAGCGGAGCTCCAGAGCATCTGCAGTGGGTAGTCTTCTATGTAGTGCAAAGTGATCTCTGATTGAGTCAGAATGGGCAGGGAATGGCAGATGATGTATGTTGCATGTTGTTTGATGTTGATTGCTGCTGGGTGTGATGCAGCTGGTATAGCATAAAGAGTGGAGGTGAAGTTGAAAACGTGATTTTATTATTAAAACTCATGCTGCCATCATTTCAGCTTGAAAATGAAAAGTGCTGGCTGGAGAAAAGTATTATGGAGCTTGAAGTTAAGATTGTAACACGAGAGGCTTCCTGTTCCAGTTGCAGCTTTTGAATTCCAGGTGTAAGTGTGGGCTCTTTTCTGCAGGAATAGTGTCAAGATGGGTGGGAGTTGGTTAGCTCTCTGGTTTTCTGCTTTATACTTTTTTTTTTTTCCCCTTCCCCCCTGCACTTTGCTGCACCTTTTCTGCAAATGGGCTCAGCTAAGGTAACTGTGCCCTATATTACTTTATTTTAGACTCTTTTTACCTCAACCCAGAAGGGGGTTTTTGTGTGTTATTTTCCCTCACTTTTGTGTTGAGGAAACAGGTAGATTGACCTCTCACAGTGCATTAAGCTGTTACAGTATCCCTTGTCAGTAGGTGTAGGAAAGAAAGTTGAAAAATCCTCTAGGGACTTGAGGTGTCCAGGGGATGGCTCCAGGAAATTGCAACATGTTATTCAATCCCATAATTCTGCTATCTCTTTATAAGATGTCAGCAAGGCTAACTCAGCCTCCTTTTCTCTCCCTTGTGCCTTCTGCCTCTGGCAGAAGCTACTTACCTGGTACACATGGAGGGAGTGGGCCTGGTTATGGCCTGCAGAGGCTTGTTTGGGCCTGAGGACAGCAGAGGCACTGGGGGGAGGGAAGAGAAGCATTGGGGGTTGTAGATTAANGGCAGAAGCTACTTACCTGGTACACATGGAGGGAGTGGGCCTGGTTATGGCCTGCAGAGGCTTGTTTGGGCCTGAGGACAGCAGAGGCACTGGGGAGAGTGAAGAGAAGCATTGGGGATTGTAGATTAATCGGGTTGGGGGAGGTTTAAGGAGGTTGTCATGTACCCTGTATATGCATTAGGTGCTAAGAAATCATGTGCTCTGTATTTTTTTTTTTAAATATAATTCTGTATTTCTTTCCAATTTGAGAGCATTTTAATTTTACTCTTATGGGGGAGTAAAAATTATCTGCTCATTAAAACCACTACAGTAGGTCTCCGTTTTCCTTGTGCAGAGGCCCCTTATCTTCCATTTGTCACTGATGTACCTGAAGGAATTCTTGTTATTCCTTTTTATGTCCCTAGCCAAGTTTATTTGTCTGCACTTCTGCTTTCCTAACCTGATTACTGGCTGCTCAAATTACTTCTTTGTCCTCCCATTTGTTGTGTTCTTTTTTCCAATGCTTGTAGACTCTCCTATTTTTGCCTGGGTAAGACCTTATTCATCCATACTGGCCTCCTGGCACTCTTGCCTGCCTTCTTCCTTCTTGTGATAAACTGCTTCTGGGCTTGGAGGAGATGATCCTTGAATACTTTTCAGCTTTCTTGGGCCTTTCTTCCCTTCAGAGTTTTTTGTTTCATGGTTTCTGCAGCAAAGGAGGCCCTTAAGTTTCACATCGCTTACCAGCCCCTCCTCGTTGGTGAGGACAAGCTCCAGCATAGCTCCATCCACCTTTCCTTGTGGATTCCTTTACTGCTTGGAGGAGGAAATTGTCATCAGTGCACTCAAGGAACCTCTACATGTTCATTTTAAAAGGGACTTTTTTCCCCCCAATCTCTCTGTTTTGCCAATCCTTGCTCCACTTTGTGCAATTTCAGAAACTCTTATCCTCAAGGATATGAGGGAAAATCACATATTCGAGATGTCCTAATGTATATTGATCCACTAAAGTTTGAGGATGTGTCCTAGTTTAGAGCTTCCTGGAGACCCAAAGCCCAACAGAACAAAATTAAATATAGGATGTCTCCCACTTTGAAAAGAAAATAATTAGGTAGAGAGAATGGAAAGGGGTAAAACACCCAAAGAACAGTCTAGCACCAATTTTGGAAGTTAAAAATAACTTTAACAATAAATAAGGGGTATTTAAGGCAAGGGAGTTTACAAAAGTATATACAAAACCAGACGGATGACAGTGGATGGAGGTAGATTCAGGAGGTAGCTGGACCACCATGTGGTTGGCTGGCCACATAGCAAAGCTGGAGCAGGGAGGGTCTTGCTCTTCAGGCAAGGCAGGCAGAGAAAGAGCAGGAAGCACTTGCTTTTATAGTGTTGCAGACAGGAAGTGGGAGTGGGCTAACCTTTTGTATCTGGGGTCGGGTTCTAGGGCACCCCTCAGCAGGAGCCACGGGAGACCTGGAGTCAGATTCCAGACCACCTTCCAGTCCCCTAGAGGTTCAACCTGTAACAGGATGGGATGACAGCAATCATAGAATCATAGAACTGTTGAGACTGGAAACTTTGACATCATCAAGTCCAACTGCTGGCCTAGAGCTCACAATCCCACCACTACTGCTAAGCTGCTACCATCAAACCCCATCCCCACGCACCAGATCCACACATCTCTTACACACCTCCAGGGATGGTGACTCCACCACCTCCTTGGTCAGCCCATTCTAATGCCCAATAACCCTTCCTATAAACAACTTTTTCTTAATATCCAACCTGTACCTTCCCTGGCACAACTCAAGGTCATTTCGTCTTGTCCTGTCACTTGTTGCATGGGAGAAGAGACCCTAATTCCCCCTGAGTCATTCATGGGCGCTTCCATAGTGAGCGGTCTATTAATCCCTGTGTCTTTAGTGACACATAGATCACCATTCCTCATCATTTCCCTTTTGCTTCAAGTCTTCTGCAGCAAGCTTTGCTTTGCATAATAATTTAGGGGGAAAATGCACCATTCTTCTTTATGTGATTAGATTTAAATTTCAAAATGTTGAGTGACATAGTCATATAAGTTCAGCATGTTTTTGTTCATTAGCACATTGAGACAACTTCAATATTAGTTTAATATTAAAACTGCAGTTAATTAGGCAAAAGGTCTTAGTTCAGGTGCTGTGGCTCTCTAAAACTGCTTCAAGGTTGAGTGTTTATGTTATTTGAGTCCTTCTTCACCACTTTAAGGCAAAACAGGGCCATCTTATCTTCATAAGACTCTCTCCTTCAGCTCTCTGGCAGACCAGCTACAAGAACCTCTGTTTAACACAAACACCGATGATTGTAAGTGACCTCGGTCCCAAAAGCTGCTCTAACACCTTGTCTTCCTGTCTGCATCCTGGTTCTTCCCTACCCACCCTACCTCTAGGAGTGACCCTCTTTTGGGTAAACACTTCTGAGCAGTGTTGCCTGGCAACGGTCCCAGTGCATCCAGGCCTGGCACTAAGAGAGCCAAGCTCTTGCCTAGCACCACTGCCCAGCACCAGAAAAATCTTGTCACCTCCCCATAGACCATCTGCATACTATCCTGAGCCCTAGTAGTTTGTTCCACATGGAGCTGTTCCTCAACTTTTCAGGACTGGACAGCTGAACTGCTGCTGTGGCTCCAGGTAGGCTTCATCCATGGCTCTGGGAATTGTCAGTGCAGCTGAGCCTAGGACTCAGAGCACCTGGCTTTCTCATGCCCAGTGCTGTCTGCTTTGCAAGGATGACCCTGCCCATGTCCAACAGTGCTCACCTCTCCCAGCATCATCCGAGTCTCTGCTCCACCAGTGTAAGCAGCTGTCCCAGGGCCATATGATGAGGCAAAAGGACTCACACAGCCCACCTGTTTGTTCTCATTATCCGAACACACTGGATGGGAGCAAAACAGGACGGGGGATGGGGAGAGGAAGCTGTTGGTGTGAGAGAGCATGGTTAGCACAGCTGCCCTTTGTGGGAGTCAGGTGAGATAAGGAGGTAGCTGTGTGAACTGGAAGGCTGTGAGATGATGAGAGAGGGAGAAGGTCTCAGGAGCAGCTGCATGTAACCAAGTAGAGAATGAATAACGTGAGACCAGACAATTCTAGGCCTGTATAAGTGTATAACTAGATACTGCAATAAAGGGGTGATCTTGGACGTATCATATTGGTATCGATGATTGTCTCTCTTGTGTCATCCTTCACCTAATTTCTAGCGAACCCGGGTGTGCGTGCAATTTCACATCATCTGGTGACCCCAACACCTCACGATATGCAACACCTGGTGACCCCACATCGCATCACCCACCTTCCTTTTTCCCCAAGCCCTGGCCTTAGGGAAAGGACAACCAATGAGCAGTCTCCAGGCCCCTGACATTCTTGTGCTGCTCTCAGGTTGTGTGCATGGCAGGTGGGTGCGAGAGGGAGCCACTGGGCTTTGTCGCCTCAAGGTGCCTCCTTGATTTTCCTCTCTGCAGCTGAGGAAGCAGCCCGAGACTACAGCTGTCCCTGGCCTTGACTCAGCTGCAGATGCTGAGAAGCAAGAAGGGAGTTGGCTTGAGATGCGGCTGAGGAGGAAGGCAAACCCACAAAATCCCTTGTCCTCATCTGGACATGTGGTTCATGTCTCATTGGGTTACTCATCAACAACCCCAGAGAGGTGGTGCCTTCTAAAATGTCATTGACACATAGCTAAGCGTTCAAAGGCCTGCCTAAACCTCTTCCTTTCAGTGTTAGACACTAAGCCAGTCCAGAGCATCAGAAGATGATGTGCTGCTGCAGTGAGGCACACACAGAGACTGGATATTCTGCAAGGGTACTTGAAAAATTAAGGACTTTTGTTTGTGCACAGTACTGGGCAGGTATTCCCATAGAGATGGGGAGTAGCTGACCTAATTTTTTTATTCCCTGCCACCTTGAGCCACAGATGATGTCAGGGATGATGAGGTGCTGCTGTAGTGAGGTACTTTAAGTAAAGTACAAAAATCTATGGACTCCTGATGTTGGAGAGTACTGGGTAGGCTTTCACATGTAGATGGTGGGTGGCTGACCAGATTTTTCTTTCTCTGCCACCTTCAGCCACATTCAGGTAACAATGGATAAGACCAAAATATGGACAAAACAAGAGCACAGTCCAGTGAGTTCCTCTGCCAGAACTCCAGAGAAATGTTTCCGTCTAGAAGTACACAGACATACAGTTAAGTAATCAAGCACCTAATTATAGCCAGGGCAGAGCATTCCCAAACAGATGGGCAGGGACTCACCTGTTCCTTATCTTCCTCTGGCTTTTAGAGAAAACCCTAACACAGACCAGAGCACCAAACACGGATGTGCCATTGTAGTGGAGGCACAAAGGCAGAGACTGGAAATGTTCTGGAAGGACACTGAAAAAAGTTAAGGACTCTGATCATTTGATTTATGCTTCCCTACCTCCTTCAGCCGCAGAGCAAACCAAAGGCAGGAGATGAACATGCTACAAGGGCTTGCTCTGCCACAAGCCCAGGGATGTGTTGCCTTCTGCAAGGACACTGACACAAACTTAAGTGTTCAAGAGTGTGGCTAAGCCTGGAGGAGGGTGTTTCTGGCCTGATGGACAGTGGCTAACCTTGTCCGTTCTCTTCTGCAGTTTAGACTTTTAGGCTCACAGTGGGAGAGGATCAGTCCAGGATGTGCTGCTGTATTGAGGTACACAGAGATTGGAGATGTTCTGCAAGGACACCTGAAAAAGGTAAGGACTCTTGATTGTTGCAGAGCATTGGGCAGGGTTTGCCATGTCGATGTAGGGTTTCTCACATTGTTTATGCTTCCCTGTAGCTTCAGGCAAAGATCATGTCAGCGAATTAAACAGACCATGGTACAATGCTTTCTCTTCTAGAGCGTCAGATTGTTTTTGCCTTCTACAAGGGTATTGCGAGAACGTTAAGAGTTCAAGAGCCTGGCTAAGTGTGAAGATGGGCATTTCTGGGCTGATGGACTGTGGCTAACCTTGTCCTTTCTCATCTGCCTTTTACCATCTTATGCTCACAATTGGAGAGGGTGAATCCTTTATGTGCTGCTGTAATGAGGCACACATACAGAGATCGTATGTGTTCTGTAAGGACACCTGAAATAGTAAAGACTGCTAATTATTGCAGAGCATTGGGCAGGGTTTGTCATGTTGATGGAGGGTCACTGACCTGATTTTCTCCCCTGAGTCCTTTCGCTACAGATGACATCTCCATATGCAGTATATTTTGGTGTAATCAAGTCGTTGGCTATAACCCCAGTGATGTGGTGCAATCTGTAGGTACGCTAGGCAAAGGTAATATTCAAGGGCCTGACTAAACCTGGAGTCTCATCTTTCTGTGCTGAGGAATGGGGGCTTATCTGTCCTTCTTATTCTTACTTTGAAATGGTGGATTCCAAGCATGCCCGAACAACAGATGATGATGTAGTGCTCTAGTAAGGCACGCTGTTAGGGATTGTAGACGTTGGCTAATAACACTGAGAAAAGGACTCTTGTTTGATGCAGAGTACTGGGCAAGCTTTCCCATGCTGATGGAGTCGCTGACCCAACTTTTGTATCTCTGACACATTCAGCCAGAGTGCAAGACACCAGCCAAACATGAACATCGTGTAATGGATTATTTGCCACAACCCCATGGATGTGTTGCCGCCTTCTATCAGGACACTGACACAAAGTTAAGTGTTCAAGTGCCATGGTTAAAGCTGGAGCAGAGTATTTGTGTGCCAGTGGATGGTCTCTGTTATTCAGCCTTTTTACAGCATTATACTTACTATTGGAGAGGACCTGACCATGTTGTGCTGCTATAGTGGAGGCACACAGGCAAGATTGGAGATGTTTTGCAAGGACACTGACACAAAATTAAGGACTCCTGATTGTTGCAGAGCATTGGGCAGGCTTTGCCATGTTGATGTAGGGTGAGTTGCCTAGTTGCTACCTCCCTGCCTCCTTCAGCCTCCAATGATGTCAGGGAGCGGACCTCAGCATGGTCCTGATGTGCTAATGAAATGTTTTTAAGATGTCCATCGTCAGTCTGGAAGTTCCCAAGAGACAGTAATCACTGTGATATGCTGGGGCCTGACGAATGTCCACTGAAGACTTGTCAGCACTGTTCGGAGTGTTCAGGGATAAGAAAAGGTCTCTGGACCTACAAACAGAGCAACTGCCATGGCAGCTGCATAAGAAAACCAGACTGTGCCAGTATCAGCTGCCCCTGTATGGAAAATGAAATATACAAGGAAAGCAGCTGCTCTGGGAAAGCATGAGATGAATTGAGGTCATCATGGGAACAAGGAAGGTGGCCAAAGACTAACGGTTGATGAAATGAGTAGCAAGCTGTGGCAGTGCAAGGGAAGTTCCTCTCCTTCTGTCCAGGCCTATGTTTCAGCTGTGGAGAAACTGTCCTGGGAGGCCCATCAACTCAAGAAGAGCATGTTCTATTCCCGACCTGGATGGTGCTTGTGAGAGTGTGCTGTGTTAACACAGGATACTGTGGAAGGTGTTGTGCATATAACCATTGTGGACAACTGGTTGATCTGTAAGCCAAATAGACTGATGGTGTTTTGGGACGGTTCTCATTTTATGTATTAAGATCTAACAATTTGTCTTGATTCCCTTCCCTCCTCCCTCTAACTGGGGCCATAATTCCATGGCTTGTGCTTTGACCAAACTGTCCTTCACCTTTTTATCCCACTGCTAATATGTCTTCCAACACTTTGCAGCAAGGACAAAACATGGCAGAAGCCAAATTTGTTCTAATTTTTTTAAAAGCAAGTTGTTTTCCCTTATGAGCCATTTTTGTATGAAAAGTTACCATATGGCTCCAAGTTTATAAATCCTTCATAGAAATGTTTCCTTTCCTGCTTAAATGAGTAAAGATTCCTACCAGCATTCACAAAGTGTTTCCCTATATATTAAAAGCAATGTATAAAAGCTAGTGTTTTTGGCCACCTTCCAGGCATTATAAGAAACCCAATACTTTGTAGCTTCTAAATGGAAAGAATTAAAATTAGTATCATGCTTCCTTCTTATGTATTAGATTCTTCTCATGCTCTGATTATTGGCTAAAGGATACTGTTCTTTGTCTAGTAAAATTTCCTCCTACTGCATCCACCTACTTTAACTAAAAGGGCATAATACTTATTTAATTTTTATTTCAGAGGTCTAATTGATTCAATGCTTTTCTCATTTTGCCAAATCATTTCCATTTTGCTCCTAAGTCTATGCTTTGTATAATAATTTAGGGGGGAACATGCATCATTCTTCTTTACTGGATTAGATTCCAATTTCAAAATGTTGAGTAACATAGTCATATTAAGTTCAGCATGTACTTAATGTTGATCATTAGCATATTGAGATACGTCAACTTCAATATTAAAATTAGGCACATGTCTTAGTTTGGGTAGCCTGACCCTCAAAAGCTGCCTGGAAGTTGTGTGTTTATGTTATTTGAGCCCTGCTTCATCACTTTTAGCCAAAACAGGGGCATCTTATCTTCATAAGACTCCCACCTTCAGGTCTCTGGCAGTCCAGCTACAGGGATCCCTGTTTGGCACAAACACTGCTGATTCTAAGTGTCCTTGGTCTCAAAAGCTGCCATAACACCTTGCCTTCCTGCCCACCCCCTGCTCCTAGCCCCAGGAGTGACCGTTTTTTGGGTAAGCAGCCCTGACCTGCATTGCCTGATAATAGCCCCAGAGTGTGCAGGTGTGGCATTGGAGTGGCATCAGGAGAGCCAAGCTCTTGCCCAGCACCACTGCTCAGCACCAGGAAAATCTTGTCACCTTCCCTTGGGCCAGGGTACTATCCTGAGCCCAAACAGTTTGTCCCTCATGAAGCTTCTCCTCAACTTATCAGGATTGGAGAGGTTGGTGCTTATCTCTTCTCAGAGGCAATTAATGATAGTACAAGAGGGAATGGCCTCAAGCTGTTACTGGGTAGGTTTAGACTGGACATTAGGAAATATTTTTTCACAGAAAGAGTGATTAGACATGGGAATAGGTTGCCCAGGGAGGTGGTGGAGTCACCAACCCTCAATGTGTTTAAAAGTTTTTTGGATGTAGTGGTTGGGGATATGGCTTAGGGTGAACCTTGTAGAGTAGGGATATTGGTTGGATTTGGTGACCCTGAGGGTCTTTTCCAACCTGAATGTTTCATGATTCTGTGATTCCATGATGGGACAGTTGAACTGCTGCTGTGGCTCCAGGTAGGCTTCATCCATGGCTCTGGGAATTGTCAGTGCACCTGAGCCTAGGACCCACAGCACCTGCCTTTCTCATGCCCAGTGCTGTCTGCTCTGCAAGGATGACCCTGCCCACCTCCAGCAGTGCTCATCTCTCCCAGCATCATCCAAGTCAGTGCTCCACCAGTGCGAGCAGCTGTCCCAGGGCCATATGATGAGGCAAAAGGACTCACACAGCCCACCTTCCTTTCTCCCCAAGCCCTGGCCTCAGGGAAAGGACAACCAACGAGCAGTCTCCAGGCCCCCAGCATTCTTGTGCTGCACTCAGGCTGTGTACATGGCAGGTGGGTGCTAGAGGGAGTCACTGGGCTCTGTCACCTCAAGGTGCCTCCCTGATTTTCCTCTCTGCCTGGCCTTGGCTCAGCTGCAGGTGCTAAGCAGCAAGAAGGGGGCTGTCTGGAGATGGAGCTCAGGAGGAGGAAGGCAAACCCACAAACTCCTTTGCTCTCATCTGGACATACGGGTCATCTGCCATCACCCTCTGAAGGGTCTTGGTGCCATAATGCATGGCAGGGCTAGGCAGTGTCTCTGTCCTGCTGCACAAGGATTTGTTCTACAACTGTGGCTGTCCCAACAGGGTAGAGCGGACTCAGTACTGGCCTCTGCCTGCCAGCTAAACAGAGGCGTTCACCCAGGCAGATCCTCCTCTTTTCTGTAGCAAAAATTTATGTGTTAGAGACTCTGGCTAAACCTGCAACAGGGTATCTCTGTGCTGATGGATGGTGGCTGACTTGTCCCTTGTTCTTCTGCCTTTTAGTGCTGGATGCTAAAACAGGACAGAGCATTTGACAACAACGTGCTGCTGTAGTGAGGCACATAGGTAGAGATTGGAGGTGTTCTGCAAAGACACTGAAAAAGTTAAGGACTCTTGATTGTTGCACAGTACTGGGTAGGCTTTGCCATTTCGATGGAAGGTGGCTGACTCAGGGTTTCCCTGCCTCCAGCCGCAGGGCATGACACGGACAGGACAAGAGCACGCAGCAATGCAGTCCTCTGTCATAATCCCAGTAATGTGTTGCCTTCTATAAGGACACTAACACAAAATTAAGTCTTTTGGCATGTCATGGGGTTGAGGTGACATCTGCTGCTTCAAAATGGTGGCTGGAGCAACATATTATGGAGTTTGAAGTTCAGATTGTAACGTGACAGGCTTCCCATTCTGGTTGCTACTTTAGGGTTCTCAGTTTGGGCATTGGTCTCTTCTGGGTTGACAGTAAAATGGAGAGAGGTTGGGAGGTACCATGCTGGCTTGGGGTTTAGTTTGCTTGCTTCTGTTTGACACTGCTGCTTTCTGCATTTTGCTGCACTTTTCCTGCTAATAAACTAAGGTAATTGTGCATTGTATTAATAGATTTTTTTTTTTTTCTTGGTAAACCTTTTAATCTCAACTATCTCAATCTGAAGGTTTTCTGTGTTACTCTTCCCCCACTCCTGTTTGGGGGAAACAGGTGGGTTAACCTGTTACAAGGGGTGAGAAGTTTGTTTTCTCCAAAGAGGACAGAGAGTCAGTAGTCTCAATGGACGCTGATATTGTCAGTCTCCTGTGGAGGGGCTTCAGGTGCACTGACATCTCTCTCCTATTCAACATATCATGTTGTAGTTTTCCCCAACTTACTAGAGACTCAGCAGACTGAAAAAGGGCTAAATTGTGCAGTAATTTGGCTAACATTATACATTTGTGCAAAAGATTAGATTAGTTTTAATATGAGATATTCATAACAAAATTAGCATTAGTAAGATTTTCGCATAACTAAAAGTAGGAATACTGTAATAAAAAATATTAGTAGTCCTTGCAGATACTCCAGAGTCATGAATGGTGATTCTTGGTCCTAAGTGCAATTCACAGGCATTGGGGCATCTATAAAAGAAAAGAATAGAAAACTGCTCAGTTTTATCTTAACCAGCATAATCTACTTAAAAAGCAGGTACTGTACCACTGCCTCAGCCTGAGGGATTTAAACCAATGGCAGCTGGCTTGAATACTGTAGCTATCCAGGCAATATTGGTAGGCAACACCATACCCCTGTCCACCCTGGGAGGTGGAAATGTTTCTGAAAGATCACACTCTGTTCTTTTCTTATCTGTTCTGCAATGTTGGGCACAATGATGTTTACAGGTGCAGTATTGGTGGTCAGTTGCCTGGAATCACCTGTAAGCTGCCACTGTCTGTTTAGCTTTTTCACCAGCCAGACAGGTGAATTACAAGGGGAAAGAGCATGAGTGAGAATATCTCTTTTTACCACGCTGGTTACTGCCCTGTCACTGCCTGAATGTGTGGCTGCAGGCAGAGAGAACTGTTTCACTTTTGTGATTTCTGCTGTGGAAAGAGGTACCGAGGCACAGTACCTTTTGTCCCCTGGAAGCTGCAAGGTGATTTTTGCAGTGGGGCATTCATCTGCAATTTCTCTAATTCACTTGTATTTTGTGGCACACAAATTCATTCCAGGTTGTTACATTTGCTGGCTGCTGTGCAGTTTGTATGCAGTCCTGTGCATCAGCTACATGTTTTAAGGCTATTCAGGAGGCCATGGATAAGGGAAGTTAACCTTGCAGTGGTCTACATGAAAACTGGAGAGGGACTACAGTGATAGGATGAGAAGGATGAGAGGGAATGGATTTAAGCTTGAGGAGAGTAGATTTTGCTTGGATATTAGAAACTCTTTATAGTAGAGGTGGCGAGACACTGGAACAGGTTGCCCAGGGAGCTTCTGGATGCCCCTCTCTAAAGGTGTTCAAGGCCAAGTTGGACAAAGCTTTAAGCAACTTGGTCTAGTGCAAAGTGTCCCTGATCATGATCATGGTCCCTTTCAAGTCCAACCATTCTACGATTCTGTGATTCTATGATAGGAGCCAATATCGCAGATCTCCTTAATGCATCCCTCTCATACATTGCTTGTATGGAGGCTGCTTTTTGCACAGACACTGTGAGATATAAGGGATTGGTAGTTTTAATAACAAGAGGATCTCCTGTTTCCTGTGGCTCCAAACAGTGCAGTCAATGAAAAATTATCATAACCACCGAGTCCAACTGTTAAAAATACTCCAGGACCCAAACAGCCTCACTCTTCCTCATATAATAGGACTCAATGTCCCCCTGTCAGAGAAACTCACCACACATATTCTGTTGCTGTCTCCTGTGGACGCCTGGAATACTAGTCCTGAAAGCTAACTCAGCTGGAGACCATGAAAAGGAATGCATCATAACACAAGCATTATTGTGTCCCTCTATCAAGGTTTGGAGGACAGAGATTAACATTATCTCTATCTAGAGGAGTGAGACTTGTTCTTATAGATTTCTGTGCTGTGGAATTAAGGTACAAGCGAGACCATATATCACCACAAAACTATTTATTAAAGGATAAAGTTGAACAAAACAGAGGAAGAGAGAGAAGGAGAGAGAGGGGGGAGAGTGGGGACAATGGAGAAAAGAGAGCAGAGGGAAAAAGCAAGGAAGGAAAAGAGCAGGGATTATATTACCATTGGCTGGAGAAAGGAGGGCTGCCTGACAGTGCTAGAAATTGGTGCTGCATGGAGGTGAAGGGAGGGCACCAGTCATGCTACTAACCCTATATTCTTCAGCCTTTTGTGGTTTACAGTTTCCACATGCACACCATCCTGCACTTCTACAGTGCCACCTTCTCTTGTAGAAGTCAGTATGGTTTCTCTACCGTGTTTACAGCAAAAAGGAAGTCTCCTGCCCCAGAGACAGACATTTTTAGAACACTGTGTATTGTTTGCAGGTTTTCTAAGGGATGGACCAGAAAATGCACCCCCTTGGTTTCCGTACACCTTTCATTCTGATGTATTTATTTTTCACTTTAATCTCTAATAGTGATTTGAGCATATGCCTGGAGGAAGATACATGTCAATGACTGATCATGTCTGACCACAGAAACTAATTTTCCTCTGTCCAGTCATTTCTCTGGAGGAAGCCAGAAAGGCATGCAAGGGTTTTGGTAGGCTTGCAGTGAAAGCTGAAGTTACTTCCATGTCACTAGCCATCTGCCCTGCAGCTCCCGAGGATGTCAGCATCCCTAAGGCAGAGACATCAGATCCACATAATTAATTTCTTGGGTGTAAAGTAAGTTACTTTAGCAAGCCGATGCACAAAAGATTATGGCTGGAGAACTGATTTGAAGAATAACTGATTTGAAGATGGAAATATGCATCAGAAGAGTGGAGCACAAGGTTTGGAGTACTAATACTTCAACTGTTTGCCTTCTACTTGCCTTCCAAAGTCTGCCAGACCTGTACATTTTTTACTGAAATGAAACAACATGCCATTGTTATTTAAATAACAGCAGAATAACAGCTATTGATGGACTTAGTACTGTGAATATTGTGTATAGCTACAAACGTCAGGTTCCAGAGTCTTTGAATTTTCTCATTNTTTTACTTAAATGTTGAAACAGCACAAGATTTTCTGGCATTTGTACTACTGTCATAGAATGCTGTGCCGCTTTTAATAATAAAAGTACTTCATCATGGTTGGGAAATTTGATGGGTACATGTTTTGTATAAATCAGAGTGACATCTGAGATTGTGCCATGCTGTTACAGTGCATTTCAAACACAAACAAAAATTATTAATCAGAATTGAAATCTGAAAATGCAAATAGAAAATAACCCACAAATTCTTCAGAAACATCTCTAGCTTTGAATTTCCATGGTTATCACACCCAAATACGTTTTGACTCTTGTTGAAGTTAATGTGTACCTGCTAATTGGAACAGTGATTCAAGTCTAATGAGTTGTTAGTTATGCACTTTTCAAACTATTCACATTAAGATTGCCAGCAAGAAGATATTGCCATGTGTTATTTAATGAAGTAAGAAAATGATCCCTTTTGGAGAGCCAAACAAAAAATTGCAGAATGTGACACATGCAAAGTATCTCATTTAGATCTGGTTTGCAAATCAGTTAAGCAAGAAGTAGGCATAATCAGTGGGCACAGTGGTTTCAACCAAGTTTTACTAATTCCCTCTGGTTTGGGCTCCATATATTAGAAAATGGCTTTTATTCCTATCTGGAATACTACAATATGACTACTTTAATGGAATCTTGATGGAATGGTTTGGGTTGGAAGGGACTTTAAAGATAACCTAGTTCAATCCCCTTACAGTGGGCGGGGACACCTTCCGTAAGACCAGGTTGCTCAAAGCCTCATCCAACCCAGCCCTGAACGCTTCACATGATGGAGCATCCACAACTACTCTGGGCAACCTCTTCCAGTGTTATTTTCTTTTATTTCAAGTATACTAGGTAAGAAGAGACTGAAGTATTTCCCATCCTAGCTCTTGCTTAGCCATTGACTAGTCAGAAGAGATACAACATAACACGCATGACAAGACCGCCAGTCATCTTGTCACCGAAGTCAGGAATCAAACTCTGTCACACTGTCAAAGTATAGTATTAGAGAGCAGTATTTCTTTATTGTGGCGCACCAGGGTACATTAGGGATTGCTCCCCAGTGCAATGCATGCCAACGAAGGCATCCTACAGCTATTTATACAGGAGTTTTACAAAAGCAGTCCCTATCTAGTACGGTTATTGCTCCTAATACATATACATGGGGCATGATTCGGCAAAATATAGTCATAAAATGCATTAGTGTGGAAGGAACACTCAAAGGCCATCTTGTCCAACACCCTTGCAGTAAGCAGGGACATCTCCAACTAGATCAGATTGCACAGGGCCCCATCAAGTTTGACCTTAAACGCCTGCATAGATGGGGCCTCCACCACATCTAGGCAACCTGTTTCAGTATTTTACCACTCTCATTGTAAAGAACCTCTTCCTAATGTCCACCTTAAATCTACCCTGCTAGTTTAAAACCCTTTCCCATTGTGCTGTTGCCCTTATAAAAAATCTCCAGCTTTTCTGTAGGCCCCCTTCAGGTACTGAAAGGCTGCTTTAAGGTCTCCCCAGAGTCTTCTGTTAGGCTGAACAGCCCAAATTCTTTCAGCTTGAGGAACCTTCTCCGTTGTCTACAGCTTGCAGTGCTACTTTGCCAACAGATGTCAGGGTGGTTGGAGTCCCTCAGCAGGATGAAAAGCTGCAAGTGTGAAACCTCCGGTTGCTGGAGTAAGAAGGCTTCATCACTGGGCTCCTCTTTATCAGGCCTGTAGTAGGTGCCAGCCACAAGGGTCCCTTTGTTGCCTCTCTCTCATCCATAAGCTTTTGATTTTGTTCATGGCTATTCTTCAGGGACAGCTCCTCACATTCTATCAATTTCCTGACATAGAGGAAAATGTCATACTCCTCCTTTCTTTCCTGTCCTTTTTGAACAGCTGGTGGCCACTGGTAGCCACACTCCAGTCATGGGATTCTGCATGTCTAAACTTGTGCAAGTGGTCTGCAACCATCTTCTCACATTATTTTTCTATGTTATCGAGGAGACATCAATGTTTTCTCACTCGATTAGCTCCCTCTACATGATAAGGATGTTCTTCAAACAACACTGTCTTTTTCCCTTATCTATTGCTGGCTTACATATTTGAAGCACAAAGATGGTCTTTGAGCTGATTAGACACCTGGCTGGATTCTCGTATTTGCGGATAATAATGTTCCTAAAACATTCAGTGAACACCCCATAACACATGGTAAAAATGCTCTTTAGGCTTTAGGCCATGGACCAAAACCAAACCCAACCAAACTAAAAAGACCCACCAAAAAAACAAAACAAAACAAGATCCCCCTCCGCCCACAAAAAAACCCCCCCCCCCCCAAAAAAACAACACCCCAAAAAACCAAAACCAAGACAAAACAACCGAAAAAGGAAAGACACATACACCCCCTTAGAAACACAGGCTCAGGGGCCTCGACTCAGAAATGCAGGCTTAACATTACACTGTCATGTTAGACATTGAAGCTTTTGATGCGTAGGCATTTTGGGTAGATTTTGAAGTTTCAGGGAGTAAAGAGGAAATCAAGCATTTCTGTCTTCAAAAATAATTTTTCAGGCATTCCAGAAATTTTGTACAGTATTTTACATAAACTGACCATTGCGTATTGATCCAAGAGATGTCTTGTAGTAAGCAAGCAGTTAGTTCATGGTTGCACTTGTTACTTTGAAAATGAACCCAAGAGAATAAAGTTCACTGTATTTTACTACAGTGTTTCTTAAGTGAAATAACTCAATGTTGTGTACTTTTGCCTAAATGCCAGCAAACGGACTCAGCTGTGCTTGAGTTTCATTGAAATTCAGTCTGTGGCTTCATACTGACCAAAGCCTATCACGTTCCCATCTGCCAAGCCTTGCTCCCATCGTCCTAATTTCTTAGCTGCCGGGGAACTGGAGTCAAAGTATGAGATCTTTTACTTTTGCCTAATTCGAATGTCAAACTTACGTTGAAGCAAAATTGTTTCCTTCAGTGCAGCTTCTCAGGTGGGCTACAAGACAGCTACAGCTGACTTCAGACTTCCACCAGTACCTGCCGTGACCAAGGTCCTGCTTTCTCCCTCAGCACCTTTCCTCTTTGCTGCATTTCAGACGCACCCGTGAAAACTGCAAACACACCACCAACCTAAGCCGGGCCTAGCGCCCCTCACAGCGGCCCGTTCTGGTACAGGATGTCCCGCCTCCCTCTCCTCTCCTGATTGGCCAAGAGCTCTGCTGGCGTGCTGGGGGATGAGCCACGAGTGGGCTGAGTTTCCCCTGCCGCCGGGCCCGGGGAAAGGCGGGAGGGACCGGCTAGCGGCTCTGCGGGCGGAGGGGGGCGGGCGAGGGGAGGAGGGACGAGGATTGCCTGGGACCGAGTGGGCGGCGGTAGAGCGAGGCGAGGGGTCGCTGCTGTTGCTGCCGCCGCCGTCGTCGTCGTCGTCGTCGTCGTCGTCGTCGTCGTCGTCGTCGTCGTCGTCATCGTCCTCATCCTCATCGTCGTCGTCGTCGCCGCCGCGGCCGGTGAGTGCGAGGGAGCTTGACGTGCTCCCTGACGTCTTCATGTAGCTCGGTGGGGGCACGACGACGGAGGGCGGGGGCGTTTCCCCCTCCCCGTGGAGCTGGCTGCAGTGGTGGTTGGGTAGTGCGGAGAGTGGGGGTGGGCGCGGAGGAAGGGGCCTTTCAGCCTCTCTGCAGAGGAACCCGTCAGGAGGGGAAGGGTGGGGTGGTGAGGTGCAGCGCAGCCCCCGCGCCGTGTGCAGCGACCCCTGCCCTAGCGGGGCCTTCACCCGCCCTTGCTGCCCGGGCCGTGTCCACCGGCCGAGATCTCGGTGCTCCAGCCCCGCGGCTCTGTTTCCGTCGGGCTGGTCGAGATGGGTTAATGCCGCAGCTGGTGACCGTAACGGGCCGTGACAGCGGGCCGTGAGGGCGGGGATATGTACCCGGCTCGGGTTCGTGCGGCGAGGAGTCGTCCCCGGGCCTCGGCTGCCGCCGAGGGGCAGCGGGCAGGAGAGGGTGCGGGTGACCCTGATAATTGCTTTATATTGGCCTACGGCTTGCGTAATCGACGATCAGTTATTTATTTCATGCACCACTTAGGGGTCTGAGGGGCAGTGTTAGGCCTTTGATATAGATCAGTGCAGCAGAAGGAAGGCCTCTTTCCACGAGTGTTACAGGGAAGGGAAGTGGAATTATTTTGGAGGGTTCAAATAATGTTCTTAATGCGTGTTCTTCTCCCTATGCAATTGCAGGGGATATGAACGAGGGAGGTTCTTGCTCAGAAATTTTTAAAGATCAAGTGGAAGCCGTGCTATTCTGAACGAAAAACAACCTAGTGTGGTTTATTTCACGTGGTAGATTGTTGTTTTCCTCATTCTGTGGCAGGTTGGGCTGCTCAGCTAGCCTGGAGAGAAGGAAATATGTCTTCTGAATCTTTTTGTCTGGCTGCTAAAGCTAGCTTTGACTCCAAATGGTTGAAGACAGACTTACAGGTAAGGGGTTTTATAGTTGTGTTGGATTGTGACCTTTCAAGTTCAGATCAAGGATGCTTTTAGCCTAAATAGCTGATAAACTATTGCAGCAAGCTCTTGAGATAATTCACCATAGTAAAAAAAACTACTATGCATCTAAAACTGATCTTGAAGAAATGCTGTGTTATTCTGAGCCGCAAATAGATGCATGTTGTCAGTCCACTCCCTTCTGCTTAGAAACAAGCTGGACTTACATATGTAATCTTTGCAGAATGTCAGCACACAGCTGAGTCTGTAGCATTACTACTAGAACTATAAATTCTTCATTTAGGCTGTTGCTGAAGTTGTTACCTGCATGTGACCTAGCAGGTTTAATGCAAAAGAGAAGTGAAATGTGATGGAAATCTAGCCTACAGTTTGAAGACTTCAGATTAGCTTTTACTGCAGTTGTTTATATAATGGGTATAGGCATCCTTTAACTTTTGCCATTTTTTAATGAACTGAATTTTTTGTCGAAGGTATGTGACTGAAGTGGTTGAAATGTGCTGGTGTTCAGTGAAAGTTTTCTTTTGTCTTACAAGATAATATGTTCATTTGTCAAAGTTGCATGATACAGGGATCAGGGTACTATCGTGTTTTCCCAGTTCATGTTCGAAAATTAAGGGGAAAATACAGAGAAGTAGACTGGTTCAGGTCAAATGGTTGTTTCACATGAAATTGGTAACTTAAGTAAGTCCTTGTCAGTCTTTCTTTTCCCAGATGTTGCATATAGATGCCTTACTTTGAGTAACCTTTCCAAGTTCTTGCTCAAAACTCTGAAATTCTTGGGATGGGCCAACTAGTGTTACTCCTTTGTTGCTACTAATTAAAAAAAACTTAAAAATTGCATCCTTAGTGACTTTGCCCCAGGTGACAGGATGATAGCCTGAGTGGTTGAATTTAGCTGTTCTTGTGCTTGGACAAGGATTTTTGCCTAGCAGTCGTGATTCAAGAGCAACCTTTCTCCAATACTTTGCATCAAACAAGCTAAATTGGAATCAGAAGTGACAGATAGAGCCTTACAGTTTACATTATTTAGTAGGTTTTGTGAATAAATGCAGTGAAATGACAGAGCTTGCTCTTGATGTGGCTAGCTTAGTTCTGTTTTCATCTTTTATTCTTATCAAAGTAAAAGTTACGATCCAAAGTTAGGTATTTTGGCTAATGTGTATACGTATAGTAGAAAACCAATTGAGAATAAGCATATTGAGAAATATACTTCCTTGTAGGCTGACTTCTAGATTTCAAATATGCTACTTCAATTATTGTAAAATAGAGGAGAGTTTTATCTAAAAGCGGTAATCTTTTGTAACAGCTGCTGACTATGTGTTGCCTATTTTCCTTTGGTATTATATGGGGTGAAAAATGTGACTGTTCATGTGACATGTTAGATTTTTCCTGTCATTCCTAGTGCCTTCTACATCCCTTTTTTTCTATTCATGTAAACTTTTGACAAAAGAGTTTCAGTTGCCATCCAAACTTTAAAGTTTGTTTTCAAATGAGTGCATGTAAATGCGATGAAATATTTTCCCTTTATGATACTGTGTATTTAATGTGTTGTAATAATTTCTTTTAATAATAAAAATCATAATTTGTAAAAAAAATTAATAAACTGTCTTTTATTAAGGATTCTTTATGAGTAGTAACAAGTTAGACTGTAATTGCCAGGGTACTCCCTTTGTTTTCTTCCAGTCATGCTGTAGTCAAAATCATGACATTAATGAAGTAAGAGAACAGTAATTGTATGTGATCCGTTGGACACAAACGTCACTTCTCTGGAATCTGAAGGCTACCCAGACCTCCTGGGTATAATACAGTTTTCTTACTAGGTTCACTGGTTTTGGTATTACACAGGTCCTCATCACGAAACTCTTACCTGGATCTGTGTGCATGGTATTTTTTAAAATGTAGATTTAAAAATTGCTCTGTTTAACATACTGGTTGGCAAATGTCTTCTGTCATGTGAAGGAGTTTTAGGCTCTGGGGAATTTTACTATTGCATGATTGACTATTTTAGCTACTGGTTAACTAGCTGCGTGTGAAATTTCTTTATAGGTATAAATCCCATCTATTAGTCCTCTAAGTTCTGTGTGCACCGAATATGCTGATTTCCTACTGTGAATGTTGTTACTAGCTAACTATAGAAAGAAGAGACTATCAACAGGAATTGAAAAGATGAGCGTAGTACCTAGGAAAGGTTTGAAGAAAGACACTAATTCATGTGAA
>VWYK01002906.1:0-13497 GCA_013399775.1 Semnornis frantzii | reverse complement strand
TAAAATATTAATGTTTTTCTTCTGGTATTATTTTAAATCATTAATTATTTATTTATTTGGATACATTTAAAGACTTCCCCAAAACATCAGTGATAATGGATACCTTTTTTTTTTTTTTGCTTTTCTTTTGGTTGTTAGTTGGTTTTGTTGGGTTTTTTTTAAGTGAAACTTTAACCTCAAAACATATAGAATGCATATCTACTTTCAGTGGTCTCATTACTGAGCATATTTAAATACTTCCATGGACAGGTGAGAGTCTTCTTCATTACTGTCAAAGCAAGTAGTCATTATAATGAACTACTTCAGCTTCCCACCTCTACTCTGGAAATGACCCTGGAGCAAAGGCACCTATATGCACTTTCTCTTCAAGCTAGGAATTTCCTTACAGAGAGACAATTCCCACAAGATTTAGTGGCACAGCATAAAGATGAAAGATCAAAGGGGATATAAGGGGAGATATAGATTTAGACCGAAATATCTTATATCTCATCGCACTGCACTAGATTCAATTTGGCTTGAACATTGTTTTCGCAAAAATTTTCTACCTTTTGCTCTTGGCTGGTTTTGGGTCTTTTTGTTGTTTTTGTTTTTCATTTGCTTTTAATTGTTGGTTTGTTGGTTTTTTTCTTTTACTTTTTTTTTTTTTTTTTTTAAATTTAGACATTTTTTTTCCATTTTAATAGTGGTTGAAAGTTTTCCCAATATAAAGTTTCAGCTGAAACAGGCTTTTAATATGTTGGGGAAAAAAAAAAAAAAAAGTCATTGTATTTTAGCTTCCAGGTACTGTTCTACTCATGCTAGGGGAAAGTTTTAAGAAAATTGTGGTAGCAGCTTCTTTCTTCCAGGGCAGATTTTCTGCCAGGATGTTATAATTGACTATCCATTAACTACCTCTTTGCGATATAGTTAGAATCGAAAGAATCACAGACTAATTAAGGTTAGAAAGGGTCTCTGAGATTATATAGTCCAACTTTCCTCTACAGGGCTAGCTTTAGAATAAAATCCAGGTTTCTGAAGGAGGTACAGGAACTTGCAATGACAAGATGATGGGTTTAAATGGGCAGAGGGGAGATTTAGACTACATGTTAGGAGGAAGTTGTTTGCAGTGAGGGTGGTGAGACACTGGCACAGGTTGCCCAGGGAGGTTGTGGCTGCTCCCTCCCTGGAGGTGTTGAAGGCCAGGTTGGAGGAGGCCTTGAGTGACCTGTTCTAGTGAGAGGTGTCCCTGCCTATGGCAGGGGGTTGGAACTAGATGATCTTTGAGGTCCCTTCCAACCTTACCATTCTATGATTCTATGATTCTATGAACCCTTTCCAAAGATTTGAGACTCCATAATCTTTCTGAGTAGTTTGACTGCTTTATTCCATTCATGGCAAAAGCTATAGCCCTGGTATCAAAACTCAGTTTCATTTGCTGCCTCTTGTATTTTCACTGTGGATTTCAGAAGTGAGCCTATCTATTTCCCCCATCATTTTTTTTTTCCTTTGTAGTTGAAGACAGCTTCTAAATAATTCCATCTCTCTCAGTCTCTGCTTGTGTGCCACATGCTCCAACCATTGATCTCAGTGGTTTTCAGAGAACTCTCATTTGTCACTTTCTTATGAGGGAACCCAAAGCTATCCCATAGTATTCTGGATGTGGTCTCGTGACAGCTGAGTTGGGGGGGAATTGCCATCTTTCTCAACTGACTGGCTACACTGCTGTTGATGTGTATTCCTCAGTCTGCCTTTTGCTGCTGATGTACTTACAGAAGGTCTCTTCCGTTGTGTTTCACATCTCCTGGTATACTGAATTCTAGCTGAGTTGTAGGGCTGTCCTAACTCCATTCCTGCTCACAGAGGGAATATCTCCTTAGGCCACTCAGACAATCCATCTCTCCTTTCTTCTTCATAGTTCCTTTTTAGTTTGAGCTGAATCTGCATTTCCCTGTAAAGCCATGCTGGTCTTTTGCTACAGTTGTTCAATTCTCCATACATCAGGATGGGCCATTCTTATTTGGCCATACTTTGGGGGATTGCCAATGAAGATAGAATCATAGAATGTTTTGAGTTGGAAGGGACATTTAAAGGCCATGTAGTCTACCTCCTCTGAAGTGAGCAAGGACATCTTTGACTAGATCTGGTTGTTCAGCAACCTGTCAAAATCTATCACCTCTCTGGGCAATTTCTGCCAGTGTTTCTCTACCATATTCCTTACACCATCTAAATCTCCCCTTTATTAGTTTTAGACCATTGTGTCCTGTTTTGTGACAACAGGCTGTGCTAAAAAGACTGTTTTCATCTTGCTTTTAAGCCCCTCTTCTTAAGTATGGAAAGGGCACAATAATGTGTCCCCAGAGACATCTTTTCTCTAGAATGAACAATCCCAACACACTCTGCCTTTCTCCACAGCAGACATATTTCATCCCCCTCAATCATTTTTGAGGCCTCCTTTGGACCCACTCCAACAGGTCCATGTGTTTCCCCTGATGTGGAAAATACTGTTGGACAGACGCAGTACTGAGGAAGTGGTCTCAAGAAAGCAGAGTAGAAGGGGATAATCGTTTCCCTCTGTCTACTGGCCTTTCTGAGCTGCATGTTCACATTAAAAGATCATGTCCAGCTTTTCCATCTACCAGTACCATCAAAGTCCTTCTCTGCATGACTGTTCTCCATCCCTTCATCCCCTAACTGGTTTTGAGACTGGTGCTGTCCCAACCCGTGTGCAGGACCTTACACTTGGTCTTGTTGAACTTCATGAGATTAGCCAGAATTCCTGGAGTGTTCTGCCCTTTGGGGCAGCTTCCTGTGGAATCCTGCCCTGAAAAATGTGTACTTTGATCTCCTATAGTCTAGAATGTTTATATTTTGCTACTCAACTTCTTCAGTTCTCTCAGAATTTTAAATGCAATGATTTTGAGGTTGCTGCAGCCAATATTCAGGTAATGCTGAATAGCATTATACTCATTAAACTGCATACCTGGATCGATATGGCATTTGTGAGTCCCATTTCTAAGTCCCATTTATTTCCCATGCTACATGCACTTCTGTGAAGTCAAAGCTGCCCTATTCCACCCATGTGGCGGATTGGCCCTGTCTGCAGGCCAAATGCCCATCAAAGCCACTCTACCACTCCCCTTCTTAAATGGATAGGGGAGAAGGGAAAATATAACAAAAGCCACTTATAAGAGAGAAGTAATTTAATGATGAGAACAAGCAAAGCAATAAACCACACAGAAGCAAAAGCAGAGAGAGATACTAGTTTCTGCTTGCCATCAGCAGGCAATGTTTGGTCTTGGGGAAGCAGGGCTCCCTACGCTTGATGGTTACTTTCAGAAAAGATACCATAGTCAAATCTCCCCACACTTTCACTTCGTTCTTATATCTGAGCTGACATGATATGGCATGGAACTTTTGGCCAGTCTGAGCCAGGTGGTTTGGCTGTGTCCTCTCAGTGTACTCTAAGGGTGGGGATACATTGGAAAAGCCCAGCAGTAGCCAATAAACTTTTGCGTTATCAATGCTCAGCCACAGCAACGCAAATCACAGCATTAGGAAGATGTTTTGAGGAGAATTAACCTCAGCTCAGCTCAGCCCAAACCTACTACAACCCAAAACCAGTTATGTCAAAATAGACTGGAAATTTCTGGGATTTCATGTGTTTGACTGCACTATCCTTCTGGTAAATATGGTTAAAGTCTCCCATGAGAACCAAGACAGGAGATTTTGAGGAGACTTCATTTATTGCCTCTTTTTGATCAGCAGAGAGAACTTCCTTTTGTCTCATGTCCTACCTTCAGGTTCTGGCTCAGAAGATCCCAACAGGCCTTATGGCCTGCTCCTATGTAGAACTCCATGTGTTATCCATGTACATTCTGTCCACAGATACATGTTCCATGTGTGCGTGGTCCCTGAAGCCATCCACTATCACACCACCACCACTCGGGTTCTGCAAGCTGTCATGTCAATGACTGCAGAGTTGTGCAGTTGTTTCCCTTCTATACATCGACATGCCCTTGAGATGGGCCTGCAGTTACTTAAAGACCTTTTCACAGAATCACACAATGATCGGGGCTGGAAGGGACCTCTGAAGATTACCTAATCCAACACTCTCGCAAAAGTAGTGTTGAGAAATTATTAATCATGATAAGGTAAACATTAATAATGTTATTCATATTAACTACAAAATTGTCTTATTTACAGGGTCTTTTGTGCCTGGTTGTGCAAATACATCTCAGGATATGGGGCAGAGCGAATATATTACAGTGTATGGAGCAGTATTAAACAATTATAAGAACTGTAGCAAAACTAGGAAAATGCAAACATGAATTTAAACTGGAAAGAGATTTGCGGCAGTAATTACACCACTTGCTCACCAAGGGGACTCAAGAGGAACCTATCTGCTAAAAAGCAGCTATAGGTGGACACCTAGAACCTTTAAGAAAGACTTTATAAAGTTATTTGCTCACCATCGAGTGTTTCTGGATTTTTTCCAGGCTACAATATAGTCCAGATTACATGAGGTGATGGGAATTTCACCTGCATAGAGGGGTGCTCTAGGCTGCCTGTTTCTGGCAGGGTAGTTCCAATGGTCAGGCTGGCTTTTCCTCCCAGAGGTCCCTGGCATGCTGCATGGGGCATTCCAGGGTCTCGGGCTTTGCAGTAGCCTGTTTTCCTTGGTGCTTGGTTGTGGCGAGGTCTGGATGCAGAGCAGGTGTTTTGAGTGGCAGTGGCTTCTTTGCTCACAAGGTTGTAGTTTTGTGCTGCAGTGGTACGGCTCATGAGGCACTCTTGGCTCTCCATGCTTTGCTCCATTGGCACAGCAATATGACTTCTTGACTGCCGGTGGGCTTACAATACCATGAGCGAAGGGTGCTTGGCAAGGCTGGGTCCAGGTAAATTAAGTCACGGAAGGCTTCTTCCCATATTGCAGGCAAGGCAACGCAAGCCAAAGCAAGGCAAACCAAGGCAAAGCAAGTTGACAAAATAATACAAAATTGACTTTGTATTTATCATTTGCCCAAGAAACACTCTGGCCAATAGGCAATCCCAGCAAGCAGCACAACTGGACAGTAGAAAGGCGTCAGGGCAGGTCTTAACCATACATGGTGAAGACATGGCCCTAGCAGAGGTAAAACACGGCTTGCACACATGCCTATTGCTTACCACAAAGGAGGACATAGCCCTTGGACCCAGACTTCATGGCTCCAGGCCCCTTTGTCTTCCTCCCATGCTCTCTAGATACCAACAAGGAGACAGGGGAAAAGGGGACTGTGTCTGGATGAGACAAGACCTGTGTTGGATTTGTCTAGGGCTCATGTTGGCCTCTTTCAGGCTACCACCACAAGTAGGTTCACCTAAAGCAGTTTGCAGGCTTTTTATTTATCAGATTATTGTTACGCAATGTTCTGGTGATTAATAAGTATTGCATTTTAACTTATTTTCAACTTGTTTTCATACTTTTAATCATTCTCTAATCCAGAACAAATTTTTTACATGTTGGAGTTAAAGTCCTTTAGTTACTTGAGTTGCTTATGTCCTCTTAAACTTGTTTTCATCCGTGTAATTATTTTCTCATTCATAACAAATTCTTCACATGTTGGAGTTAGAGACCTTTAGTCCCATGGATTGTTTTTGTTCTCTTAGGCTATTATACTCACTGTTTTCCAGTCATATGGTACCTTTCTGTCTGAAAACACTTGTTACAATCCTTGTGCCTGGATTACACCACCATATGAAGGAGCCATATGCTGTCACAATCTGGGAGCTGGGTGAACACTACCAGATCATGTCACAGAGTTTGTATACCAGCTTCCAGTCACTGGTAACATAAAAGTGAGATGATCATAGAATCATAACATGGTAAGGTTGGAAGGGACCTCAAAGATCATCTGGTTCCAATCCCCCCTGCCATAGGCAAGGACACCTTCTACTAGCAGAGGTCACTCAAGGCCTCCTCCAACCTGACCTTCAACATCTTCAGGGAGGGAGCAGCCACAATCTCCCTGGCCAACCTGTGACCATGTCTCACCACCCTCACTGCAAAATACTTCCTCCTAACATCCAGTCTAAATCTACCTTCTGCCAGTTTAAAACTATTACCCCTTTTCCTGTCTTTGCAAGACCTTGTCAATAGTCCCTCCACAGCCTTCCTGTAGCCCCCTTCAGATCCTGGAAGGCTACTCTATGGTCTCCTCAAAGCCTTCTCTTCTCCAGGCTGCAGAGCTCCAACTCTCTCAGCCTACCCGCAGAGCAGAGCTACTGAAACCCTCTGAGCATCTTTGTGTCCTCCTCTGGACCCACTCCAACACTTCCATGTCCTTCCTGCGCTGGGGGCTCCAGAACTGCACACAGGACTCCAGATGAGGTCTGAGGAGAGCAGAGCAAAGGGGCAGAATCCCCTCCCTTGCCCTGCTGCCCACACTGCTCTTGCTGCAGCCCAGGACTCTGTTGGCTGTCTGGGCTGTGCTTCTAATCCACTATCAGTACTTCAAGCCATACAGTTTGTTCTTAGTACTTGGCTCATTATAGTAGATAGAAGTGAAATTTGCGTTGAAAAGCCTGGAATTATTCAGTCTCCTTGTATTTGTATTCTGTGGTTGGTACCCTTCCTAATGTTACTCTAGCTGTGATGTACAGATCTATCACAAGGTGCTAATGTGCTTTAAATTTCAAGAAAAGATGAATGCAGACATTAGCATTCTCATGAGCTTGGTCATCAATATTTCAGTTTAGGTAAACAGGAGCTTTGCCTAATTTATTGGTTCTCATTATATCTGGCATGTAGAAGCTGAACTCCCCTCTGCTTGGGAAATTCCCCATTTGTCTTGAAAATGACCTCTTCTGCTCTGCAAATCAGTCTCACAGAAGGGACATGGTTAATATTGTTGAAGAATGACTTCACTTGTCATCAACTAAATTGTCATGATTTGGACCCATTTTTAAATTAGTTAACATTTGCTCCCCTTCTCATGGTTCATGCATAATTCATTCAGATTCTCACTATGCTTGAGCTATGTTTCTGAGTGGGGATGTTCTGTATAGTCATTCTTAAGAGCAATAGTAACACAACATTTGTCAAAGTGTCATAGTGAACAATGAAACCTCATTATATGTCACTCAGAAAATTGAATGAAAAGTGTTGCTACATCTAGACAGTTTTATACCTAAATCATGGAAGGTGAAAGACGAAAAACAAGTGTTCATTGCTTTGATTGCATTCTAGTTTGACGTGCTCTCGGAGAGCTCTTACATAAGTCAATGCTAATATTCTTCATCTTGGTCCTGCTCTGTTGGAATTATTGGGAATTTCACCAGTGATTTCACTGGGAACAGAAATAAACTGCAAGGGAATGAAATGGCTTGTGTAAGAGTATGCAAGATAAGATCCTCCAGGGCAGAGACTGTCAGTTTTGTTTGAACCAAACAACACTGAAGATATTTCTCATGCTAGACCATAAAACACCCAGAAGAGTTGAACACTGCAAGTCATACCACATTGCTGTACTGCAATCACCCCGAAATAAGAGGTCATCACTCATGTAGGAAAAACAGGCAGAATTTACAGTTCAGTTTGTCTGCTGAAGCTTACATTTCTAATTCAAAAAAAGATAATGAACATTTACAGTGAGGGTGGTGAGACACTGGCACAGGTTGCCCAAGGAGGTTGTGGCTGCTCCCTCCCTGGAGGTGTTCAAGGCCAGGTTGGACGAGGCCTTGAGTGACCTCTGCTAGTGGGAGACATCCCTGCCTATGGCAGGGGATTGGAAATGGATGATCTTTGAGGTCCCTTCCAACCTTACCATTCTGTGATTCTATAATGTGCACTCTATTTTTGAGCAAAAGGCTTCTTCTGTTCCTCTACCTCCCTCACTTTCTCTGACTATCCAGATATATGGCTTTTTCTTATGGATGGATTTCTTTGTTACTATGATGATGAAGTGTCTTTACCTACCGATCCTGAAGATAAACAAAATATAATTTCATCCTTGTATTGACTATATCTTTATTCAAATTTCATGTATTTTCTCAAAGCTCAAATTTTATCACAGTCCATCAAACCCAGCTCTTCAATGGAAAAAAATGAGCAAAACCAAGTGTTCATCATCAACATACGACATCCAATATCATGGCAGGAAATATCCTCATCTTTGAGTGAAAGCAGAAGCATCAGTGTTCACTAGGCTTACCTGCCACTTTACCCCAAATTCATCTTACCCTAGAGTGTAAATGACTTTATGGCTGTAAGTGAATCAAGGCTTCCCAGCTACATGAATTGTCTCCTTCTAGCAATTTAATCAGAGAAAGTTTATGTGATCAAAAATCCTAAAAAAAAAACCCGGAGTGATTCCAAGGATGACAATGTAAAAAGATAAGCAAAAGCCTTGCCATGTCGATATAAAGCCTTAGTGTCAATCATTGTCAAAATCATAGAGCATAGCAGCATATCACATCTTTTCCTGTCAAAATGTTCCCTCTAACAAAGGTCAGTGCCTTCATGACATAAATCTGTTATCCCATTATTGTCATAAGTATCATGAGAAGAATGGAATTGAGTCAAATGTTTGGAACAGATAGAGTCAGTGCAGCTTAATTCAGGCAAGGGCCATATTTCCCTTTTTACTTTGTCAGGCTGCCAGTCATCAGCATGAACATTCCTTCCCACAATCTGTTTGTGTTCCAGTGAGTAATAGCTTTTAACTGGCCTGGAAAATAACTATCCCATTACTAGCAAAGTGCATTCATAGGATCAAGTGCCTTTTGAACAGTTAAGTAGATTTTGCACTTTAAATAGACCAGACGGCTTCAGATGAAACCTTTGAAACTATGGCCAATCTGTTGGAAAATTAAAAATATAGTAATTCCAATGCTGCAGTCAGGTATATTTTTGAGCTACTCAGTTATACAGCCACTTAAAATAGTTTGTAACTCAGTGGAATTTATGAGAGAGATTCTTTTTCCTCCACTAGTACCAACATCTCCAATAAGTCATGTGCATTTGTAATAAATGGAAAATAAAGATAATATCTGGCATAAATTAAGTGAAATTACTCATAGCAGTGCTTTCCTTCACATCTATTTGAAAAGATCCAAACTAATCATAAAATCTGTGAACCTGACTCTTTTCCTAGGAACACTGAGTTGAACTGGGAGTAAATGCAACTGAAATGAATAAATGCACATTAATCGCAGAATCACAGAATGTTAGGGATTTGAAGTGACCTCAAAAGATCATCTAGTCCAAACCTTGTGCCAGAGGAAGATTCCTAGAGCAGGTCACACAGGAATGCATTGAGGTGAGTCTTGAATTCCTCCAGAGGAGGAGACTCCACATCCTCTCTGGGCAGCCTCTTCCAGGGTTCACAGAGAAAAATTTTTTTCCTCGCATTTATGTGGAACCTCCTATGCTCCAATCTTGCACTTGGTGTCCCTTATATGAGTACTGGACATCACTGGCTCTGTCCCAACACCCTTTACAGTGAGGCTGGTGAGACACTGGCACAGGTTGCCCAGGGAGGTTGTGGCTGCTCCCTCCCTGGAGGGGTTTAAGGCCAGGTTGGAGGAGGCCTTGAGTGACCTGTACTAGTGGGAGGTGTCCCTACCTATGGCAGGGGGTTGGAACTAGATGATCTTTGAGGTCCCTTCCAACCTTACCATTCTATGATTCTATGATTCTCTTTATCTATAAACAGTGCCTCCAAGCTAAGGAGACAGCTCTCTCAACCATCCCTCTCAAGGCAGATTTTCCACTGTAAAGCTACAGTAAATACTATGATCATGGAGCCTAGTGAGTATGAACATACACGGGTTAAAACACTCGTAAACACGTGTCAGGAGGTATAAATTATAGCTATCAGGTTTTCTGGTTGAGACTGACCTCTTTCTTACAGTCAACAAGCAGGCTGGGCTGTTTGCTGCCTCCCAAAAGAGTTGCATAAATGATATTCCCAAGCATGTGACTTCAGAATTTGCTTTGAGATAGTCATTACAATGTCATAGCCATGCTAACATTAAGCTTAAGGATATGGAGGAGTGCTGTGATCTGGAGCTTATGCTCTCATATAAATTCTAGAGTAAATTCTACTGCAGAGTTTGAAGGATCTGATTATTCAGTCACAGAATACAAAACTGAAGTGTTGGAGTATTGATTGGACTATTTTTCATTTCTTACAGGTTAACTCTGTGATCTACACTAAATTACTCTCCCCCACCCTCCGCCTCTGAAAATCAAACGAAAGCTTTGCAGATTTCATATATAAAACACCTGCTGAGCACTCCTGAGTGAATGGACCTCCAGTATTTACAATTCCAATAAGATATTTATAAAACACATTGTTTGCCGGCCTCCCATCTTTATTCACAATCTGAAACAGAGACTGAAAAACAAAACAAAAAGATATGCAACTAGCCATAGATAAAATAAACATGGTCAATCTCATTTTTTACTCCCTAGAGAAATTAATTTAGAGCTTCATTCTCTTCTGCACCTATTTCATGTATCTCAGACTTTTTCTTTTCTCCTTCTGGAGAAACTTTACTAGAGAAACTGGAGAAACAAACGTCACATTGATTTGCAACTTTCAGAAATATCTAATGCCTGCATCTTCCTCACAGATTCCTTTCTCAAGGCATTGTATTTGTTCCAGCTGGAACTGTAATGTCCTCTTTGCTCATGTTCCCTTTAAGAGCAGTTTATGGCACAGTTGGTACAAGTTAATGTCTTAATGCAAACAATCTTTAAGTGAGCAGTTGGTGTTATGAGCTTGAGTAGGAAACTACAGGGGGTCATTAGTGAACTTTTTTGAATGGGGTCTTCAACTTTGCAAGAAAGTGTTAGTAAGATATTTCTTTATATAATTAAAGCACAACAAAGTGCAAAAGGGGAAGCAGGAACTTCGATTTGAAACAAGGAGGTCATGGAATCACAGAATGGTAAGGTTGGAAGGGACCTCAAAGCTCATCTAGTTCCAACCCCCTGCCACAGGCAGAGACACCTCCCACTAGTACAGGTCAGTCTCTGTAGACAGCAAACTTGAGGAGAAAGTCAAAGTTAAACTTTGTATTTGGTTGTTAGGAAAAAAATATTCCAAAAAGATCTTAAAATGTGTGCTGTAACTTGGGTGCTTTTTCTGCAATAACTGATATAGGATGTAAAATTGGAATGCAATACAGGATGCATTTATGGACTCATCCTCCAGTCTTAGGACACATACACATAAGAAAATTATAGGTAAATCAATGATAATGCAGCTTCTGACTTCTAAGCTTTTTTTTTTATCCACCCCATGTATGAGTAATTGGAAAAAAATCCCCAAACCTGCCCTTGAAATATTTTATTTGGCCCTTTCATCAACGAGAACAACATATTTAAGTGATTTCTGTCATCAGAACTGGGGAAAAAAAAAAAAAAAAAAAAAAAACAAACAACCCAAAACCAAAAAACCAAAAACCCNAAAAAACAACCCAAAACCAAATAACCAAAAACCAACCAACCAACCAACCAACCAAAAACCTAACCAATTCAAAACCACGAAATAGTCAGAGAGCAGGGACAGGGCTTAAAAAATCATTAATTTTTACTTCTTTGTGAAGTCAGACATGAGGCCTCTTCTCTGTTTTGATCATCACTTCTTGTGTCAGAGATACCTTATATTAATGAGTTTTAGAAGTGCATTGAACATCTTGAGTAACTGCTTCTTAACAAACTCTTTTGCCCTTTTTTTTTCTTCTTCTTTGAATCTTTTCAGTGTCCCCTTGGTTTTTGCAAACAATTCAATCTTTCCATCACTCTGAAGTCTTATGCTTTGTTTGTTCGGTTTTTTTGTAACTAATTGTCTTATCTTTTAATGAAAACCATCAAGATAATACAATTACTTTTTATGTTTTTAACTTAATAGTGATTCTTATTTTAGCTTCTCTGTTTTCATTAGTCTTAGGACTTCATTAAATATATTAAAAGAAAAATGTATATAATCATTGGGAGTAATGAAAAAAGCTGTAAAACTAAAAATAATAATCTAGGAATCCAGAGAGAAGATTCAGCTGTTGTTTTTAAATTAGTTATCCTGTTACTCATATCATAAAGATAAGACCAGCAAGTATTTAAATCATTATTAATTTCCTCTCTCACTTCTGATGCAATATATAGGCAAATTTAATGTGCTGATCAGACCTGGCACAAGAAAAATAAAAATTAGGAGAAAATACATTTAAATGTTCATCTACGGTTGTGGTTAACCAAAGGCCAAGGGGGAAGAAGAGGATATGCATCTTGATGTGTTGCTGAGATACAAAGTTCTCACCACACTGACTATCTTCATGTATTTCATAGTCATAGTTTTGATTACAGACTTTGTATATATTTATGTATACATTTTTTTTTCTTTTTCTTCTTTAGGAAGTTGTCTGTATTTTCACTAGATCTCTGCAGATGTCTTGTTGGCTTTATTAAGGTAAGTGTACAAGATGTGGACTATGTATATTTTAGGAACATCTGTCATCAGCTCTGATCTACCACTGAGTGTGAAATCAATTAAGAATTGTTTATGCATGGTGATGTTGTGTCAGAGGAAAAAGTGGTGCCAAATGAAAGGAGTGGATAAAGCTGTTAATTTTGTGATTTAATGTGGTACAATAAGGTGAGCTGGTTTTGGAGGTCTGAGTCACCGTTGTGGGTTTCAGCCACACCAAGCAGGGTGTTTGTGCATGTGCCACTTAGGAAAGAGGGAAGGATGCAACTTGGATATGAGTTTTTTGTATTTTGGTGGTTGCTCTGTTCCTGATTGTTTGACCAGATCCTTGGTGATCAGTAGAGTAAGGCCATGCATGTCTGAAAGAGCTGCTCAGCTGGTGGTGAAAACAGAAAAAGATAGAAAAGAGTGATTTTGATTCTTCTCTTTTTTTTTTTTTTTCCCACTGTTGAGAACAACCCCTTTCCCTCCTTCCCTAACAGACTTGATATAATTTGTATTATAAATTAAGAATGCTGGGGTTCTTTTGAATTGCATATGGATTTGTCCCAGGTTTCTTTGGTATCAACACCTTACAGTTTTGCTGTCTCATGTATGTGCCAATTTGGTTTGGCAGCCTGGCACAAGGCGTGGGGGGGGGTAATATGTCTGTCTGTTCTGGTGGACACCTTTCCTATAATACTCATTTCAGCTAATTTAAAATATATGTGGATTCACATGTGTGATAATTTCCCTGGTTGCTGGATTGAAGACGGCATTACACATACGTTTTACAGACATGAAAAGAGATAAATGGTGAAAATTTGCAACCTTTCTCATTGAAATACAAAAGAGAAATTTCAAATACGAATGGCTGTTTGTAATTAGTAGCTGATATGGCTTAATCTCAGAGAGTTCATTCCCACCAATGAAATGGCTGGGCCAAGAAACCTGCATATTATAGAATCGTAGAATCATAGAATGATAAGGTTGGAAGGGACCTCCAAGATCGGGGGAGGGACCTTCATGATGGAAGGGACCAAAGATGGAAGCTCATCTAGTTCCAACC
>VWYK01002905.1:34222-51477 GCA_013399775.1 Semnornis frantzii | reverse complement strand
CTCTAAGGTCTCCTGGAAGCCTTTTCTTCTCCAGGCTGCAGAGTCCCAACTCTTGTAGCCTGTCCTCATAGCAGAGCTGCACCTCCTTACATGCACCTCCTTACATGCACCTCCTTACATGCTTAATAGTCACAGCCAGGTTTAGAATGAGGTGGCACACACTTTTTCTCTTCTTTTTTTCTTTTTTTTCCTTAACTTCTTGTTGTTTATAAGCCTTACACTTATAAGCAAAGAGGCTGGGCCACTCAGCTCTGCATTTTCCAGTGACGGCAGCCTTTCTTCTTTCTCCCTGTAACAAAAATGCTTTGAAGTCCTATGCCGCTAGTTACAAGTCTTCTGATATTTCCCCAGTAAGGATGTAATAGGAGCCAAAACAAGCCTCCAGGTGCCAATATTGCACCTGACAAATTAGGCACACGACTGGAAAAGGATGGGCCCATCCTTCTGCTTAATGTTCATTTCCTCTCATTTCCACATTAACAGGAAGTAGTTGGAATGGAAAAAAAGGCTTTCCTTAAAGACCCGAACTATCAAAAAGCCTGGAGCTGTTTCTCCTTGCAAACAAAAAACTTGGAAGTCAGCTACGTCCTATGATTTGGAGCTCATTTACAGTGACTTATTTAACCCCTACTGACGGCACGATGAACAGGATGTTATGATTTATTTAACACTTAAAGCGGGTGTGAGAACAAGGTGGATGCTGCCCTTAGATGTAGTCTTTTCATAATTTATTGCTCTAAGTGCTTAATTTTTCCTCAGGGAAGCCTTTGATAGTTGGCTGCTGCCGTGTGGTTAAGTGTATGCATTAAGCTGTAAAGCAAAAATATTAATAATACTACTATATAACTGCAACAGAAGTTATTATTTCACATAATAACTTGCACATAACTGGAACTATCAAGTGACATCCCCACGCCAGCTGAATTGACTTGAGGACATTTAATGAAGCAACATAAAGAGTGTTAAATTTACTTTTGTGAAGACTTTAGCTTCGTGATCTACACATACACACAAAGCAAACTCACTGGCATAAAACGCCACATAGAAGGCCACAGGAGAACTGTATCAAAGCCAGCTGAAAAAAAAAAAACAAAAACCAAATTACTAACATCTCCTACATGGGTGCCACAGGGGACTCTGACCAAGAACAGACCTGCAAAAACTGTTACGTCTGACTGGCTTTAAAGTTCAGCTGCTGCTTAATAATATTGTAGCACGCCTCAGAGAGTTTATCTTGAAGCATCTCTTTTTGAACATGCTGTAATCTTTATCTGGAACACAGGACCATCCTTTTGAAACCATTTTTATGTCAAAGTTACTCAGTGAAACAACACATAGATCTCCTACCCTCTGGAGATCAGTGTTCAGCTTTGCTTCGTGTCATTACACTGAAGGCCCTTGGTGACTTTAGCAAGCAAGATCTGTGAGAACACTTGCACCTGTGGATAAAGGACTTCAACTTTGAATGATAAATACATATTTCTGTATTGGGTTGGGTTTTTTTTTTCATGTTTGGTTTGTGGTTGGGGTTTTTTTCCCTCTTGAGCATGCATGTGTGAGTCTAAGTTGTATTTTACTCCAGACAGGCAGGTAATACATTTCACTTTTAGGAGATGAAGTAGCGATTTTAGCAAATTACGTTCATCTCTAATCTTGTATTTCCATGCACACTGAGTTAAATGTTGTAAAACTATCAATTCTGTCAAAACCTACCAGAAAGAAAACAAGAAACCCTGCAATCTTAATGTCCAAACTGACTGGTGATTATCAGGAATTAAATGTGCAGGAATTCCAAATCTTTTCTGATCAGAGATGTCTAGATGACTTTTGTTTTTCCATAATTGTATGAGGTTCCTACATAGTATTTAAGAATCAATTATATTGCAATTGATGTAATTAACTCTAATAATCCAGTAAAAGTCAGTAGGAGGGCTATTCAAGTCAATAGAAAAGAGGGACTATATTATGAAGGTGTTATTAACCTATACAGATTTTTACTAGACATTTCCTTTTCTTACATAATAAATACACAGTGATGAGGAAGGCTGTCATTATAATTTAATGGGAACAATGGCTCATCACTTCCTTTCCTGTACAAGCCTTAACTAATTCTACATACGGTGTATAAGTAAAAATGAAGTTAAATGAATCTCGTAAATTGGCTATTAATCATCCATCAATCATCTGTTGCTCCATGATTAAATTCTGCGTTGTATTCAGGCTGGGAAAGGTATTTGGGGAGTGGCAGGAGCTGCATGTGCATCTTCTAATGCATTTATTCATGTGTCTCCATTTCGCATTGCCAAGGGTACTTACTCAAACCAGTCCTGAAGTCAGAGAAAGTCTCCTGAGGAAAGTTCAAGCTCTTCTCAGGATAAAGCAAAACCTCATTTACATATTTATAGTCATTGCTCTGGCTTTAAGCATTATGCCATACGAGAACCTCATTCAAGCTTCTGAATTCAGTCAGACAATTCTCCACTCTATGAAGTCGGGGAAACTGAGGCAGGGGCCTGCCATATGCCACACAAAGTAATGATGCGAATTCCTCTGGTCACCATCCTAATCTCCTGTCTTAGGTTCTAAGCTTTTTGCACTGCCCAATGAGGCAAAAGGGAGTTTTGTCTTGAACACAGCTATTAAAATAGGGCGTTTTAGGATTTTCTGTCATCACCTTCATCAAGCTGAGCATAAGCCTTATTAGCTATGCAACACCGCATTGATCTCATTAGCAGAAGTGCTTGTCTTGGCAGTAGGCAAAGATCAGTTGTCTGTGCTGCTGTTACTCAATGTAGTAGTTGCTTTCTACATGGTTGGCTACAGGTGGTCTTCCTGTCTTGGACCTTGGCAATCTCAGTCTGGGCAGTTCCCCACGACATCATCCACCTTTCTCTCAAAGACTGCAAGGGACTATTGTGGGCAGTTCCACATAAACAACATGTAAACATACTTGACATGTAAACATACTCAAGTTTACACAGTGACTTGGTTATATAGTGTTATCATTTTCTTACATAGAGCTGAGGTGACCAAAACAGATTTGGGAAAAGGCAAGGACAGTCAGAGTTCTATTTATTCTGGAGTTATTTAAAATTAAAAAATATATTGAAGGGCATGGATCCTCTGCGCAGTGTCACTGAATTTATGCAAAGAATCAGGTTGAGAATGAGGAGAGAAGATTTGTTTTGTCTGCGGTTAAAATACTTTCTGAAGGATCTTGGGAAGAGGTCGTAATTTTTGAAAGCTCTTCCCATACAGACCCTTCTCTTTGTTCATTTTTGCGCTACTTTGGGTAGGGTGTAGTATGTACAGTCAACTAAACAAGAAGGGAGCTGCAATGCTAAAATAAATACACTATAGAGGAGGGTAGCATTGCTTTGCACCTACAGCGCTGGGGCTTTTTAAGAAATCACAACAGCAGGGCAAGTGCTTTATAGGTATCAATAGATGCACTGGAGCTGACCTATGTTGCACAGCTTTGACTATAGGAATATGAATAAGTAAACCTGCTGACTCCTGTTGAATGAACCTATTGTAAAACTGGCAAAAAACATCCTTCCACAACTCTTAGACTTGTGGCTTCACCTAGTCTGGGACTCCCAAGAGCACTTTTAAATTTATAACAGCATCACACTTTCCTATGCTGCTAAACAGAGAAGGCATTTGCAATGTTCACATTGCAAGCTTCACTCACAGTGTACTTGGTTTGGTGGTGCTTGACAAAGCCTTTGCTTTAATTGCTTGCAATGACAAGACAAGGGGCAATGGATTTAAACTGGTAGAGGGGAGATTTAAACTGGATGTGAGGAAGAAGTTCTTTACAGTAAGAGTGGTGAGATACTGGCACAGGTTGCCCAGGGAGGTGTTCAAAGCCAGGATGGACGAGGCCTTGAGTGACCTGTACTAGTGGGAGGTGTCCCTGCCTATGGCAGGGAGTTGGAACTAGATGATCTTTGAGGTTTCTTCCAATCTTACTATTCTATGATTCTATGATACTATGATTCTATGATTCGGGATGCAGTTCTGGGAAAATGAGGACATACATGGGGGGGGGAAAGTGCTCTGCAAAGCATTAAACCTCTTCTCTTGTGGGCCAAAGCAAAATGCCCACAGGTGTCACACAGAGCCATATACCAATAATTAGTTCACCACAGTAGCTGTAACTCAACTGGAAAAGCTGTACTTTGAAAATGAGATCTTTTCTTTTGGGGAGAATCACAATGCCTAATTTCTGGGCACAGGAAGTGAGATTATGATGGGATGTAAGCAGAATGCATTGCTGCCCACTGAAAATGCCTCCTAGAGTCTGAGCCCTGCTGTCCTACGCCATGCCAACCCTACCTGAGAAGCACAGGGGTTTCTGGGTGTCTTTTGAACTCCAAGTCCATGCAAACAAGTTGTGCCAAAAATGATAGACTGAGAACTGTTAAACAGAGCAATCCAGCAGTCAAAACTTCCTTTATTTAAATCCCCAAACACCACTTAGTTATATAATAATCTGAGTTCTTTCACGCTCCACAAGCTTGCCTTAAATTGTCTGGAGCGGCTCCTCAGCCAACACAGACTAGTCCTAGTCCACAGAAGGCAGTAGAACTGTGATGCTTCCCACCAGCTGCCACTCTGCCCTGATTGCAATTGCATTTTACACACAAAAGACGATAGTATCCCTTAAAAAAAATTTTAAAAATAAAAAAAACCCAGAACAAACCAAATAGAAAAACCTCAAAGTAAAAAAAAAAAAAATCCTCCACTCATTTTGAATCCACGAGAAAAGATTCCAGTGTTCAGGCTTCCATGGAAAATCAATACAGTCTTATCTTTATTTTTTTTTTTTACTTAAAAAAAAACACTTGGGATGACAGTATTAGGTAGCACTGTGAAAAACAACTAAATATAGCAGTAGATGATGGTGGGTGTGAATGGAAAACAAAGGAGTCAGGAGCCGAGCTCCTGCTGCTGTTACGTCACTATAACACCCATAATTATGTTATTATGTACACTGCCCACTTCAACTATATCTGGACACCACTTACCATGATAAAAATCTGATTAATAGCATGGCATATAATCTTGGTTTCTTTGATGAGCATTAACTTCTGTCTTCTATATTCTTTTTCAAACAGACAGGATATTTGTTTTGCCTCTCTTCTACAGGGAATTTGGAAGAGTGAACGGACAGGAAAAAAAAAAAATTAAAGGGCTATTTAAATCTCATTGCCGGATTAATTTTAACTCGGTGTAAAAACATGCTCACCCACTTTTAAAGCACTGCTGTGCATAAATTCTCCTCCTCACAAACACTACTTTTCATAAATGCCATAACCTTCATGTAGAAACTCATCTGGACTTAGGGCATGCTTAGCTGAACAACCGCTTTGCCTTTTTATCCCGAGCACCACAAGGCAAAATACCCTCATATGAAGTGCCTCCTCAGGGTGGGTTGGTGGGTGGCTCAAGAGAGCAGTGCTCAGCTGGGCTTCGAGTGGCAGGGACCCCTATGGGCTTTGTGCTGGAAGGAGACACCAAGAGGATGCCCAGTGCCAGGAGTGGGGAGGCCATCACTGATCCAGACAGAATCATATAGCACCTCAGGTGTTTCTTGCAGTGGCTGCACCACCACCCCCTCTTTCACGGTTTGTGCCCAAACAAAGCAGTACTGGAAATTTCTATAACTGCAGTAATATCTGGGCAAAATAAAGTTATTTGGGTTTGGTTGGGTTTTTTGGGGGGTTTTTGTTCATTTGTTTTTCAATGTCTTAAAAATGGGTGAGGAAAAACAAAACTGGCAAAAAAAGGGAATGGAAACCATGTCCTCCAAAATGAAAGCTGTTTTTTTTACTTTACCTAAATGAATATTGAAAAAAAACATATATCTTATGGCATCTTCAGCCCCTGAGGTTATTCCTGGTAGTTTGTTTCACAATTCAGCAGGAAAAATCCTCAAGATATTTCTAAGTTAATTGCTAAATGTCTGACTTTCATCTACAACAGAGGAAATCTGTATCGCCAACAGCTTGTTCTCAGAATTCCACCTTAAAACAGTTTTAGTACCACCAGACCAGAAGGGTCTGATGCCAAAGAGCTGTTCTGTCCTATTGAAAGCAGAGAATGGTTTCCTCTGCAATATGTACAAAGAGCAAGGAAATTTACTCAATTAATGTGAAACACAAAATGGCATCTGCCATCTGGAGATGCACACAAAAGCCATGGGCAGTCAAACACTTCTTAAGACTTTGGCATGTAAAAGTAACATAATTTAAGACTTAAAGGGACATGTGAACTCCTAATACACGAGGATTCCATTTTTCTCACAGCAAAATAAAATACACAAGAGAATATTTCCAGTGTGAAAAAGCACTGCTAACCAACTGCAGAATTTGCCTGTGACATAGAGAGTAGCATTTATGTACTGTTGGATGGGACTCGAGTGGTTATTTATTTGAATGTGCATTGTTTAAAACTGTGGACAGAATCAGCCTTTCACTAAACTTTACAACTCCACTGAAGTGTGCTGTCTTACAGAGGCTGACATAAAAGTTTTGTTGTGTATGACACTGTGCAACCCCTCTGGATTGACTTTTAACTGCAAAACCGAGTAGTCAAGTCTAGTGCAGATTCAAAGTGTATGGAAAAGGCTCCCTTTACTCCAAGCATTTTTAAGTATTCTCTGCTTGGATAAAATGAAGACGTTTCAGCTCCAGTGTCTGTTACCTTTAGTGGATTAAAAGAAAAAAAAAAACAACAACAACAAAAACCCAAGCCACACACAAACCCCACTAAACTCGTACTGCTTTAAAAAAAACCATGACATATGGTAACTAAGTAGTCACCACCATAAATTATTCAACTTCTGCTCACTCCACAAACATAAATCTAACAAAACGCAAAACCTGAGCACTCGTTGCCAAACTCACAGTCACATATCTTCTGCAGCGTCTCTGGCACGTATTTGGCCTCTCAAATCTGGTCACTGCATCCAAACTTTTCATCCAGACATTCACTGTGATACACAAATTTACCTCTTTTTTTAAACCCTACCAGCATCCTCCATTTCAACACTCCCCAGGATCACCTGAGCTGAGCACCCTGCACTTTTANCCCCCCTTTTTTTCCCTTTTTAAAAAATAAAGCACCCAAGTGAACATTTCAGGTATACACAAGAAAGTTGGTTCATGGAGGAATTCAGAGCCAAGGACAACTGCCAAGTACTTATCTATATGAACTGTGCTAACACAGCCAGTGCAATACAATGAGGCTACACATACTGCATTTACTCAGATGTGTAGGTAAAGGATGCCAATAAGCTTATCAGAGCTGGAGTATTAGTGAAGGAGTGTCAGGTGAAAAAAGTTTCTCAAAACAGNAAAGTGTATGGAAAAGGCTCCCTTTACTCCAAGCATTTTTAAGTATTCTCTGCTTGGATAAAATGAAGACGTTTCAGCTCCAGTGTCTGTTACCTTTAGTGGATTAAAAGAAAAAAAAAACCAACAACAACAAAAACCCAAGCCACACACAAACCCCACTAAACTCGTACTGCTTTAAAAAAAACCATGACATATGGTAACTAAGTAGTCACCACCATAAATTATTCAACTTCTGCTCACTCCACAAACATAAATCTAACAAAACGCAAAACCTGAGCACTCGTTGCCAAACTCACAGTCACATATCTTCTGCAGCGTCTCTGGCACGTATTTGGCCTCTCAAATCTGGTCACTGCATCCAAACTTTTCATCCAGACATTCACTGTGATACACAAATTTACCTCTTTTTTTAAACCCTACCAGCATCCTCCATTTCAACACTCCCCAGGATCACCTGAGCTGAGCACCCTGCACTTTTACCCTGCCTCTTGGGTGGCAACACAACACTGGTTCCACAAACCCTGTCTCACGTGTTGTGCTGGGGAAAGACTGACAAAAGCAGAGGGGGGGAGGAGGAAATTAAATCCATGACTGCTGAAGAAGTGTGTGGTTCAGCAGCAATGTTGCTTGGCATGATCAGGATGCATCCACGAATCTGCCACGTTCATCTTGCAGAAGCAACCTTAACTTGGGCACCCTGCAGCTTCTCTTTTTTTGNGATGTGTAGGTAAAGGATGCCAATAAGCTTATCAGAGCTGGAGTATTAGTGAAGGAGTGTCAGGTGAAAAAAGTTTCTCAAAACAGTTACTTTGTCATTCACTTTGCAAGTTTCCTGTTTCATTATATTGGCATGGGTTTGCTTTTTTAAAATTAGTTTTACTGATGACGTTTTAACTTAAAGTATTAGTAAAGTTAACCCTGTAATAAAGTCATAATAGGAAGCAAAGGATGCAAAAGTCATTCACTATCAATATTTACACATTCAGTCACACATTTTATAGCCAATTAAAAAAAATTACATTAAACTGTACAATAACCTAGGGGGGAAAAAAGGATGAAATGCACTGAAACATCATTTAAATGTTATTTACCAGTTTGTTGATTTGTGCTTGCATTTTTGAGTTTGTCTGTGTGAAAGGAGAAACAGAGACAGGCACAGGGACGCGGAGAGAGAGGGAAGAAAATGACTCATGTCTGACAATGTTACCATGTAAATGGTGATAGTTGTGGGCTTCCCTGGGGGAATTTGTAATACCACAGCAAAAATCTAGCGAGCCTGCAATTACGGTGCCGGCACCAAGTCACTCCAGCAAGAGTCATGATGTCTGGCTACAGCTGGTGGAAGTGCTCTGCTGTGACCCCCAACCAGGAGCATCCTGGGTTCACAAGACCTGGTAGCTGGCATGAGGCAAAGCTGCCAGGACAGACTCACACCTCAAGACAGGTAGAGTTCTCCTCAGCACTGCTTCTCACAGGTTGAATGCAAAAGAGAAAGCAGAGACCAGAGTTGGTGTTCAGAGCTACTGGGCCAAGACTCTTCAAAACCACTGAAAAAGAATTACATGTGCACTGCTCTGTAGGTGACTTTTGTGCACAGTTCCGCTCTTACTACGTGCATGCACATTTGGCTTGTGATGCCCAGCCATTCCCTCCTATGTCAGAATCCTATATTGCAAGAGAAACCCTCAGTGCCACTGATGTGAAGGACTGTGTTAAAAATAAAAACACAGTCCTCAGCAAAAAAGAGAAGGGTTCTCGGGTGAGGAGCATGAACCCATGCCAGTGACAGACTCGAAGTGCAACATGACGGAGATGCTGCTGTAACCGGACAGTTGAGGGATGAGCTGGGGTTTCCAGGCATGTCACAGGGATGACATCCCACAGCTCCAGGGGCCAGGGCTGCTGAACATGCTGCTGGTCAATCCTTGGAGTGTCACTTACATGAGCTCCAAAGTAATCTTCTGGCCCACCCTTCAGGAAAAAGATAAGATGTCATGATCAGCTAATAGGAAGTGACAAGAAGAGATAAAATGGATGGGAGGGGAGGGAAGGTTTTGTATTGAAAAGTCATTATTCTTTCCTCTAATGCCAACCCTGATAACTATAGGGCTGAGTTAATTAAGAAGCTATTTAAGCATTTTCATCTATTTTTTTCCATATAGCACTGATTTTTCTCTAACCTGTAGTTTTTAAAACAATCACACATGGTAATCCTTTCAATCTGCTGGGGAAAACATTGCATTTGTACAGGGGAAAAAATAGAGATTTAATCAGGGAAAAGTGATGTGAAGAGTCTTTGTTCATCTATTCTTCTAGCCATTGCCTTCCACCCAGCACAGGAATCCAGTACCAAAGACATCTGAGCATCTTCCACAAAACAAACAAAAAAACACCAACCAACCCCCCCCAAAGTTTCTGACCTTCCTCTCTTTTCAGGGCAGAAGATTTACTTACGTTGTAATTAAGAAACCTGTTCCACTCACTAACACAATGTTAGCATGTCACTTGACAAAGTCCTACGGAGCACAGAGTAAGAGGTTTAGGCTGGAAATGCTTGAAAACTTTCTCCCCAAGTGCTGCTCCAATAGCACCTCTACCTTAGGGGAACAAAATGCGCACTACCCTCTGCAACCGCCCCACTGCAGATGCACAAAGCCCCTGGCACTTGGTCATCCCCTCAAACTTCAACAAAAACTTAACCAAAAGTGCTCTTAAGATCATTAACTGATGTTAATCAGTTCGGTGGGGAAAGAAGTATCTCTGGTGGGTACGAAGCCCAGGACAAGGGCTGCAATCTCCGTGAGGCAGCCATACGAATGACAAAACTGCCGCAGTGAAATGCTGCCTTCGATGGAGAGCCGAGTGCCTGCTACGGACACAAAAAGGCTCCCTTTAACACTGTAAAGAACTCGGAGCTCAGCAAAGCCACAATATGTTTTGATGATTTTTGCCAAAAATTACAAAAACCTGTAGTCCCTGTAGTTAAGTATTTGATAAGCCTGGGTTCTTCTGTTCTATGTATTTTCCTGGTGTATTTGTTTGTAGAGGTGGAGATAAGTATAGTAACACAATCTGTTAGTATCAGGGGCAAAGAAAAAAATCACTGGTCACTAGCTACAACAGCTTACAATCTTTGTGAGGTAGCTGCAAGTATATGCTGTTAGGTTTGGTTGTTTTTTTTTTCATTCTAAATGTCTCAGATGTATCCTGATCCTGAAAACTTCTTCCCTCCAATGATGCTTGTCCACAATAATAAAACTAATGAAAAGCAACTGCCGATGTAAAGAAAGAAAAGAAGATAAGGCTCAAATTCCCTATACAATGCTCCTAATGGTTATTTTCACCAAAGAGAAGAAAGCAGACGTGTGTGTGCAGTATCACAGAAACAAACCATTCTGTCCCTATGGAGAATTTTGACAGCTCTCTATGGGAAATGTGAACTTAAAAACTCTTTAAGAATAATCATTAGAAATCGTAGCCAAAATGACATACATCAGCCTTGATTAGTCACATGAAAAGACAGCCTTAAATTGATAGTTTAAAAACAGGAAAATTAGCAGTATGGTTAAGTATGAATGGCTAATAAAAAAAGAATTTTGTTAGAACAGATTAAGGTTCAGGCCAAGGTCAGAAAAGGAACTGATTGAGGAAAGCTGTCGTTTTTGCTGGGACTCAGTAGCTGTTTCAGCAGCACTGTTTCCTCTGAATCACACTCTTGTAATGAGAAATTGCACTGCTGGGGTTAATAAGGACATGGCACATTTGTTTATCCCAAAATTTAGTTAAAACTTTGTGGTCAAAGAAAAAAGGTGAATTCCTTGTGTTCAAGCAGACAAAAATGGATGTAACCTCTAGTAAAATAGAAGGTGTGTAGTATATATTACACAGTGTAAACTGTCATTGTTGCACTTTTCCTGTTCAATTAATTCCAGAAAAAAAATACAATAATAAAGAAGAAAATCTGCCAGTCACCCAAAGCCTTTTTTATTCCCCTGTTTCTTCCAAAGCTAACAACTTCTAGTAACAGCACCACTGTAAGTGGAGGCTAGGCAGGGAAGTGTTCTATTAATGGGTTTCTGGAACTTGCCTTTTTGCCAGCTTCACCCTTTTTTGGCTATGGATAACCTCCAGGAGGGCATGTTTCTGTCCTTTTTTTTTCTGTCCTGATGGGTCAAGAGCTGAGAAAAGACCTTGAATTCATAGATAGGATCTGAAATTCAGTGTTCCCAAGTGAAGAGTTACAGGAAGCCTTCTTCCAGTCAAAGTGCATCTTCCTGTGTGCAGGTATCAGCAGTACTTTGCTGCAAATGGGATAGGGCAAGTGTCTAGAAGCTACAGGTGCAGTTGACCTCAGGAATTTCAGACTAGAAGCAATCTTTTGACTCTGTTTTCTTGATATTCCACTTCCAGAGTCCTGTGGTGATTTCTGAAGAGGCCAAAGAGCCAGTGTATGAGTGTCACCATTGCCTCACATTTTCATCTTGTCCCAGTTGTGGGTAAGAGAAAGAGGGAGGGACCGCAAGCATTCAGGTCATTATCTGCCACCTCCTGCTCCCAGTCCCATGGGACACAGAAGTCACTGAGCTCTGTGGCAGCAGGGTATTTGGCTGCCCTCTGGAGAAAGCAATTCTACACACAGGTTGTCAAGGGTAAGTTTGGGTCAGCCACTAGGTAAGTGACAGATATACTCTCAACTGACTTCCCTTGCTGTGGGCAGACACTGAGGAAGCCCCAGACTGGACTTAGCAGCAGATGAGAACCAGATTCAGGAGCTGAATTCAGGAACTGGATTCAGGAACACATGGAATAGACTGGGATCAAAGGCAGAATTGACAGAGTTGTCCTGAGACACCAGCCACTGAAGAAGAAAGTTTGACCCTTGCAAGCCCTCAGCTTTATGCTCAATATGACTTATAAAGAATGTACTATATCAATGATCATTTTAGGGTCACCTGTCATGTCTGCTCCTCCCCACAGGTGTAGCCTTTCATTTTTTGCACCCACAGTGCTGTACATAAGATTCAGCAGTGACCTTGGTCTGCACAGGAGCAAAGCAAAAGCCTCTCTGCATACCAGCCCTTGGTACTAACTATAAACATCAGGCGTTATCACTACTAGAAGCAGACACTGCCTGCAAAAATACGCGTCAACTTCAGGAGGTGCAGCTACTTAGGAGAGACTGAGCAGAAAAGTAGTATTACTGGAAAGGACTATCTCAAACCAGGACACACATTTGGGTCCAGGTTCTGCAGGGAGGACTAGCTGTCCAGTAACAAGAATTTTAGCATTGATGAAAACAATGTTAACTGTACTGTGTGCAGTTCTGGAGCACCCAGCACAGGAATGACATTGAACTGTTGGAGTGGGTCCAAAGGAGGCTATGAAGATGCTCAGAGGGCTGCAGTAGCTCTGCTATAAGGACAGGCTGAGAGAGTTGGGGCTCTGCAGCCTGGAGGAGGCTTCCAGGAGACCTTAGAGTAGCCTTCCAGTATCTGAAGGGGGCCTACAAGAAGGCTGGGGAGGGACTATTGACAAGGGCTTGCAATGACAGGACAAGGGGCAATGGGTTTGAACTGGCAGAGGGGAGATTTAGACTGGATCACATTCTGTGCTTCTGTGCTCTACAACCTCCCTGGAGGTGTTCCAGGCCAGGTTGTATGAGACCTTGAGTGACCTGCACTAGTTTGAGGTGTCCCTGCTTATGGCAAGGGCTTGGAACTAGATGATCTTTGAGCTCCCTTCCAACCTTACCATTCTATGATTCTATATGATTCAGCAATATCACATTTGTTTGGATCGAAGGCTTCGTTGAACTAAGTTGTGTATATTGGGAGCTATAAGGAGCTGAGATTTTTACAGTTTAGGTTTTTTTCTCTCCTGGGCTGGTATTTTGCAGAAGGGGGAGTTGGCATATCTGGCCTGTGATGGGAGCTAGCACAGCCCTCCTGAACATTGGGTTGAAGCTCAGTGCCGTAAGGTTTTGTTGTCATTATTACTATGGCTGGGCCTGACCGGGATCAGCAAGCCAACATGAGAGTCGTTGTATAACCCAGTAACAAAAAGACAGTCCTCATCCCAGAACACACTTGGGCTGGTTTTCTGACAAGCTGTAACAGGTTCTGCAGTGGCACCTTTTCTGTTGCTAAATAAAGAACTTCTGTCTTGCAGAGCCTAAACCCATTGCTGAAAGACTGAAAGGAGAACGAACTAACAGGACAAAGGGTCTGCATGTGGGAGCTTTAACATTTGTTTGTTTTGATTTTAGTTGCAAGCAATTCACCTGGAGCAAAGTACACTGACACTCAGGGGAAAATAAGTACTTAATTTTTAGAAAGGACAACTGCTTCAGACCAAAACAAACACAAAGAAGTCAGAATCATCCAGATAAGATTACTGGGACAGGAATCACATTTTTATTAGTACCTAAAACACATGTCACTTGACAATGAGTGTCTGCAGCATGAAGTGAAATAACCCTCCAGCAGTGAAGTCAATATTTAAATCAATATCTCTGGTAAGGAAAATATCTTACTCATTGATACAGATTGGATTTTTTCCTTGTGAATCTCTCAGGAGGTAAACAGCGTATTTCTGCAGCAAATGCAACTGAACAGTGTTGCCAAATAGGCCTAATCATTCCTAGAATTCAATAGCATGATGTTATGAAATTACTAACGTTGATATAAATGCCATTTGACCTTTATGTCAGGGATGTATTTTCTTCCCAGAAAAAGGCACCTACATTATTTTGGCCCCGATGCTGCTGAGCCCAGTAACTTCAGTGGGAGCTTAAGGCACTCTGGGATGATTTTTTTTTTTTTTTTTTTACATTATGTACATAATGATTCAGATACTCAAGGCTAAAATCCATAAGAGATGTTAGTGCTTTCCTGCTAATTGCTGTGACATCCTCCATCCATTCCAGCAAAGCCGTGCGGCATGATGGAAAGGCTCACAGATTGCCAAGGCCAGCAAGAGGGTTAGTGTGCAGATCATGCTCCAGTGGCATGCATCCCTCCCATTTTCATGTTCTGAGCACCTTTCACAAAGTTGAGCTCACTTGTTTCTACTCCTTTTGACCCTGTGATAGTTTGCTTCATGCAACAGGATAAAACCCTCAGAAAAGAGGTAAGAATCCAGCAAGCCGGTGGCCCGCGTACTTTTTACAGCACCATGACTTCGACAGCTTTGGGACAAGGAAAACAGTAAATGCCAATCTCCTGCCTCTGTGAGAGACCTTAACTTGTAGGCTGCCTATGAAAGCTGGGAACTGACACCACCATGAGGACACCTAGCAAAGAAAGCGGTGTTGGGTGTGGTTTTGCTGGAGCGCCTTGCATGAGCAAACCCTACCCACTGGCTCCTAAACAACTGCCAGATTCCACTGTATATGGCTGTGCTCTGGCAAGCACAGAAACAATGCTGTGGCACCTCAGAAGCACGTCTGCTGAGCTGGATGAGCCACAATGGTATTTAGACATACGAAGCTAGTCCTTGCTCCACTTCAAGCTCCTAAATACATTGTTGTGTTCAGAACCTTACAACAGGACCTGTGTCCTATTAAAATCAATAGTACAGCACTTGCAGCTGTTTCACAACACTGTTAGATGCCCCTGAAAAAGCTGTCCCTCAATGCCTGGCAGGATCGAGTCTTACACTAATCATGTGCACTCTTCAGATAATGGGAATGACTTTCCATTAGAAAATGTGAGAGTTTAAAACTGTTGCTGTATAATATTAAAAAAAAAAAAAATCATTCAGGGAAAAAAAACAAACCAAAACAAAAAACCCAACCAAAACTGTTTTCTACAGAAATATCCTCCTCTTTCTTAGAAACACCACCCAACCAAAAGATCATGGCACTGAACATTTCCTCTTCAATATCAGCTTTGATTATTCGGTAGCATAGAGTACAGTTTAAAAGTATCAAACATGCTTCCTTTTCTCCTGCTTTATGACTTTATACTTCTTAAGACTTTTAATGCACGTACTAGGACAGGGCAACTCAAAGTACTTTTTACTGTGCTTTTAACCCCTCCACATGGAGGTTGCTGAGATAGTTCAGATCTTTGAACTACAGTAGGGTGGTGCTGGCTAAGAGCCGTCTCTCTCTGGCAGCTCTTCCAATATGATTACTAGAAAGCAAGCTGCATCAGGATTAGGTTTTGTACAAGACAACAGTGTGCATCCCCAAGGTCCTCACTCAAAAAGAACAACCTGGAAAGCTTCCCAAATTTTGTTTTTAAACTCTTGTCCAGCATCACTTTGGCCAACACTGCAAGTAAGGCATGCTTTGGTCAAAAGAAATGGAAAACTATTCAGTGAGGTAACAGTGACTGATATAACCAAACCCATACTGAGCATCAACCTGTATCAGAAGAATGGATCAGAGTTGAAGGTAAAATCAGCTTCTACCTCACAGCCTTTCCTGGAACACAGTATGCATCAGAACCTGCATTTGCCAAGGTTTTGCATTTGACTTCTAAACGGACTCATCAGTTTCACCTCTTGGACATGCAACTGTGTGTGACACCAGCACAATTCAATGCCAACAGAGAGCAAAGGGTTTTCCAACTTGCAAGAGATGGATTACTCCTCAGCAGGGTTTTTGTGACAAAGGATCACCACTTCCAGAGTCTGCACTTTGCCATAAGTTAAGGGGGATACCAAGGGGATTCCCATCCCGACAGCAGTGTGCGCAAACATGAGGCCAGATCACAAGCTGATACAAAATGGGATGGTTCTGCTGGATCTAACTGACATCTGTTGTTCACTTACAATTTCTGAATGGACAGTATAAGGGGAAGAGTGGGGTGACATATCCATGGCATTCCTAGTTCAGAGAGGGATGAAAAGGAATTGCCAAAATTTCTGCTACCAGAGATACATCAATGCTACCTCTTAATTGCCACAGAGGGATTCTTTTAGGAATTTGGGAGGCAGCTTTGCAATGTTTCTGGAAATGCATTTGATCTGACAAGCCCTGATGAAGCCAGGTACTCAGGGCCATGTAAGTTTTGAAGTGACAAGAGGTCACAGCCTGGTAGTAGCTGGTTGGATGAGAATTTCCTTGTGGGATAAAGTGGGTGGAAATGTTTTCCCTTTTTAAGTTCCTATCAACACAGCACAAGGCGCGGGGTAGAGTGAGGCCCTATGTGAGACACAAACACATTACAGCATCATACACTGGAGACAGAATATGCTCCATTCCTCCCCGTGCACCTAAGGGTTTTAGGGGGGGCTCCACTCAAATTCTGTAAATTCAAACCTGCAGCTTCATTTAAAATGTCAGTGTGCTCCTTGAAAGCTGGCAGCCAGGAAATCTTAATCAGCCAGGAACAGCTCCCTTAGCAAACCCTGTAGTGCATTGCTTAGTTTGGGAAGGCACAAACAGTTAATCTTAAAAGAAGAAATAAGGTTTGGGAACCAATTCACCAAATTTACACAGTGGTGTTTAAACTGGGCAGAACATTAGCTGATACTCAGTGGGCAAGCTTAATGGCCAACGTCACTCTATCAGCCTTTTCCCATGAAAAATCTGCACCCTAGGTGCTACCAGGTGCTAATTTGTTAAGAAAGCTTTAATTGAGTGACAGTTAATTATTGACAGATTTGAACTACTTTATCTCTCAATCAAAAACTGGCTCTGTCCCAGGGAGCAAGCAATTTACAGCCACAAAGGTAAATCTGGACACGTGCAAGCTTTTCATGCTGATGGCTCTCCCTTACCCCAAGTTTCTGCTAAAATTTCTCTCTGAAGGAGTCAATGAGCCCTTGGTGATCACCAGCCCGCATCAAGGTGGTCACCCTGCTTAACCCCACTTGGCACAGAGTGGGAATTACCAAGGGGACATCCATCTGGAGCTGCCTGAGATAAGAGGTGTCCAGTGT
>VWYK01002905.1:15822-27310 GCA_013399775.1 Semnornis frantzii | reverse complement strand
GGTGGGCCGTGCCGGTGGGGGGGGGGAGGCACGGAAAATGTGGGGCCCGACAGAAGCGAGCGGCCCGAGAGAAGCGAGCGGCCCGACGGGCAGCGGGAGCACGGCTCCACGGCACCGTGCGCTCCGCGGAGGCGGAGCGGGGCTGCCCTGCGCTCCGCATTTCTTTGCGGAGACGGGTTGGGGCCGGGGAGAAAGTTGAGCGTCTGTCCCCACCACCCCGACCGGTTTTGCAGCGGGGCGGTAGCGGGCAGGACGGAACAGCCGGAGCAGGTGCGGAGCAGGGCCCGGAGAGTCCCAGCCGCCACCTCCCGGTGTCACTGGGACGGGTGGTGGTGGTCAGCCGTGGGAAAAGGGTCGATCANTATCCCTGCAATTACTTTTATTCATTTCCGAGGGTGGGACGGAGCTGCGAACTGGGGAAATGTATAGAAAATGGGATTTCAGTGGTAGGTAGCGAGCACATGAGAAGAGATCAAATGCAAGTCGCGGGCTAAGAGCCTTGATCTGGGAAAAGATTAGGATTATTGGTACTTTGTGTTTGTTTGTTGTTTGTTTTTTTTCTTGGGGAGGGGATTTAATTTGTCCTTAGCCGTAGCTGCAGAGCCGCCTTGGCTTTTTTCATTCTCTGTTTATCTGCTGAGAGACCCGCAGCACTTTGCCATGTGTTTAAACGGAGTTAAGGCGCAGGAGGGAACGGTGCTGGGGGGGCGTGGGGCNCGATCAATCGGTGTCCGCGGCCGGTCTGTGGGCCTCGAAGGCGCGTCCGAGGTGGGACAGAGCTCTCGGAGGGGTCAGTGTTGCGTACATGTGCCCCGTGTGCGGAAATAACAGACACGGAGAATATTGCCTTGTTATCTTTGACAAAGTAGGAGATGTCATTCACGGCTGGTAGGGGAAACGGCTGCAGACTAGAGGTGCCCTTGAACGTCATGTGAAAGTTGCCTGGGTGAGGATCTGGTAACCCACTAGTTTCCCGTAGGTTCTGAGCGGTCATGACGAGCACTGTGGTGTTTGTGGGGTGAGGTTACCCCAAAACCCTCATCTGGGTCTGTGGACAGGCAAAGGGCAGAGGAAAGCTCAGCTATGCATCCATGGGTATTGCGTGGTGGTGGAAAGGTCCAGGGTTATCTAATTCAGGATACAAGAAAAAAAAAAAAAACGGCTGCATCACCACGAGGTGTAAAAGCTTAACTTATTTGTCACTTCCATCATCTGTGAAGGTTTGGCAGTAGACAGAATGAATTACATGGACCCATAGATTTGCATGTGGCGTGTATCCTTTACGTCTACTCACAGTTTTTGTGTGAGTTGCCATCAATCACATAAAGTTTACAACCACTGCTGCTTGTTTTGCCTTTATTTTATATTCTTTTTGTCCAGAGCTTACTCTTAGCAGCAGCAGCACTGCACACTATTTATTAAGACTCAAGAGTATACAGAGTATCAGCATTTCAGGAGTTGGTTTGTGATAAAAAGTAAAATGTACATACTTTTTGCTAGCACCTCTCCATTAAATTATTCTGTGAAACATCCAACATTTCGCTGAATGATGCTGTCAGTGTATACAGTTAACTTTCCTGCCAGGCCTCTCAGCTTTTATGACTTGTCCTTTTTGTGGTTGGTTGGTAAATTAAGAACGGACACATTTTGAAATTGGAATTTAATTTGATTCGGGGCAGAATTGTAAATGCTGCAATTTGTAGTCTCTAAATAACGATTTATTCTGTCTCAAAGTGCAGCCTAACTGCTAGATTAGCTAACTCAAGAATTGTGATTTAACAACATCATGTAGCATGGAAAAAAATTAGCATGGAAAAGTTGGGCTGAGTTCTTGCAAACATTTTGGTACTGTTTCTGCACAGAGATTATGTGAGCTATTTTCTCACCACTATCAGTGAAATAAGAAGGACTCAACTGGCTTTAGAGGAGGAAAATGTTTTCAATTTTCTACCCTGAGCAGCTTCATTTATTTTTCTTGTTCAGACAGTCCACTTCCTCAAGCAATACCAAGCATGAGTATGTGATGCTCCTGCATCTCCCCAAAATAAAGGCCTGAACTAATGAGATGCTGCATCCCTCCAGTTATTGAGCTCTGTCAGTTCCTCCCACAGTCAATGGGAATTGCAGATGTTTGAAATTCAGGGAAGTTGCTGGATTTGGCCCTGGGTATCATCAGGTTCATAAAACAAGGGTCGTTTTTTTCTTAAAACAAGGGTCACTTTTTTCTTTAAGGCTAAAGAACAGGTAGAGTAATTTTGAAGGCAATCAGGCTCTAATGTTTATCCTTCTGATGAAGAAATCCTAATAAAGTAATCGTTACTGCACAAATAGTTGCTCATCATTTCTGCCTTGTTTTAAATTTGTTGGTTAGATGTCTTGACTAGGGGAGTTGCTCACCCTTTTCCCAAGAAAACTTGTGTTTGAGGTGTATGGAAAGGTAATGCTCTCTCATCAACAGCTGACATGATTTTAATACTGCACAGATCCATGGTGAAAAGATGTCATCTGTTCTTCAGACCTGAGCTGTGGTTTTGTGTGCGAAATGCTGTTGACTGGAATAATTTTCATCCTGCGTTTCCTGGCTGATTCTGGCAAAGCCATACCCTGCGTGGCGCTTTAGAGGGTACGATCTAAATATTTCTATTAGCAGAAGCATGTTAAATTTCTTGTGTGGTATTGGCATAATGGGGCTGACATGAAGCGGACAGACACTGAGCCATAGAAAGTAGTCGGCTTGTGAGAGGATAGGAACCATTTCAGTTCAATAAACTGATACCTCCTTGAATTCATCCATGAATATTCGTCAAGTTTAGCACCTTGCTGCTGTGTGTTTAATGGCTGTTTAGGTCAGGCTAGGGTCCTTCAGAATGGCCGAGGAGGGTGAGTTTGAATTTACATCTTTGTATCTCATAGGTATATGTAGGAGAAAATGAGCAGCATCTTTGTAGATAAAGATGAGTTTACCAAATTGATTACAGAAACTGATTTATTTGTAATGAGCGCGGTTAAATATCTGACATCAGATTCCTTTCTAAAGACTGTTTTAGTCAAAGGTTTGGTAACAGTAACTCTTGGATACCTAGAAATTAATCTGTTTCCAGTTAAAATGTCAATGCATATCAAATGAACATGAAGTAAACCCACCTCTGTAATTGCTGTGCTGTTGAGAGGTCATTCATAGCTACATTGTAATCATATCTCCTTAACAGAAGTTTTGAAAGTAAATTTGTAAAGAAAATACTGCAAGCCACGTTTGTGGATGGACTTAGGAAGTGCTGAGGCCCTTGGTACAATTTTGAATTGCATAGGCTTGGAAAATGTTTGGTTTCTAAGAAAGTCGCATCAGGTCAGTTGAGGCTTGAGATGTGGAGGGTAAATTTAACGTTAACTTCTCTTGGCATGCAAGGAGCATCAAAAGTGACATGTAAAGCAAGTTTAACCTTCACAAATTTAAAACTCTGTGTCGGAAAGAAGGGGTGCTTCGGAAGGTTTCTACAGAGATCTTGACAACCTAAGCTATCTTTCTAACAGTATTATTTCTGGATAGTTGTACAGAGACATAAGATGTACAAAACCAGTCTGCAGCCAAGTACTGGTACTACATAGAGGACACAAACTTCCTATTATTTTTCCCCCCACAAAAGTTCCCTACTTATCTGGTTCTAATCTAATCAGTATCAAAATCTGCCTTTGGGGTTTTGCATCCTTCTGTGCATGGCATCCCACTTGCCTTGAGGTGTGAATTGGTTTCGGTCCTCTGAGACCAAAATATGAACTGGCCGTTCACTATTCATTCTGTTTTGTCAGACCAAAGTAGAGCTATTTTTCTTTAAGCCAAAAACTGCATAAACTGGGAGTCCGCAGGTTCAGGATAATACCAGGGCAAATGGGAGACATTGCTTAATAAATATTCAGGTTAAGTGTATGAAAACTCTGGTGCCTTTGGCTTCCAGCAAGGGACAGAGGGGCCCTTGCTCTGGAGCACCTCCTGTCGCATGATTGTGGTGGCAGAAGTGGGCAGGCGAGTAGATGCTGGTATGGGGGCTTGGGGAGAGGAAAATGGACACTAGGGAGGAAGGATGCGTGGCAATGACCTTCCAACCTGGTGCAGGACAGCCTGTTTCCTGAGCTGCTGACTCAAGGGTACAGAAAGCTCTTCCCATGCATGTCCTTGGTTGGGATTGGGCAACAGAGAGGGCAGCAGTGGTCAGGCACCTCAGATTTGCTGGGAAATGTGCAAAACTTGAAACCTGACATGAGATTTTTGGTGTGAGTCTGGGAACTTATTGCTGGATCTCAATCAAACATAGCGACTACGGAAAAGGAAGGAAAAGCCTGAAGGTTTTCAGTGTTGATGGTTGGATTTTTTTTCCTATTGGCAAGTGTTATCTGTATGAAGAATGCCTTTAGAATATCCTAGAAGCAGTAAGCAAGAACTCTTTTGGTTATCTTGCACTCAGTTTATATCACTTTGAAATGAACACTACTAGACTGAAAAGTCAACCTTGACCCTGATTTAATTGTGTTCCAGTATCACCTGCTTAAAAACACTGGTGGTGGTTGTCGCTTTTCACCCTGGAAAACTTGGTCATTTGTTTACAAAAACAATCTTGAAATACCAACTCCTTAGATTTGTTTGTTTGTCTTCAGATGAAGACCTAATTTTAAGAGCATGATTCTGCCCCCTGAAAAGCTCCATTTGCATTTATTGAGAAAAAGCAGAAGTCAGTCTTCTATGACACATACTTCCAAGCCGGGCCTGATCCTACCACTTGCACATAACAGGATTTTGGTATCCCTGGATTCCAAGGGAGTTGCTTGCAGACTGGGATGGTGCTACCTGGTCTGCAGGTGGTAGAATTTGGGCTCTGTAAAATAAGTTCTTATTTTATTATTATTGTGAGGCAACCAAGTTACAATTGTTTACTGTGCTTCTACTAAGATGGTGACCTGATAACAGTGTAAAGCTCTGGATTTCCTATCTGAATACATGATACTTTTTGTTTGGTTTTGTGGTTTTTTTGATTGATTGGTTGGGTTTGGTGGGGTTTATTTGTTTGTTTGGTTGGCTGTTTAGTTTTGTTCTTTTTTAAAAATCATTCTTCCCTGCATGCAAGGAGCCAGTAATGCAAACAAACATCATGTCCCTAACATAAATGTCTCTGACATCGAATCTCTAAAAATTCTTTTAATACATCCAGAATATGTGGGCAAAGGCTACAGAATAAACATAATGTTTCTGAGTATTAAAAACTCCCCCTTTTTTTTTTTTTTTCCCCCCATCCTGGTTGCAAACTAAGCATTGACTACTGTCTTGATTTTACAGATTATTTCATGCTGAAATTATGCCTATTTGCATGGATAGTCATTCTTTAAAACTAGCCACAGATGCAGTCCTAGGGAGCACGTAGATGTTTTTACAGGTGAACCGAAAGAGATGGGAGCAATTCCAAAAAGTCTGCATGCTGCCTTTGGCAATATACCCTGTTATTGTGAAGATTGTGCTCTGTTAAGCAAATGTAAAGTTTAATATTAGATAAGCGTCAGATGAAAAATATTTTAATTTTCCTCTGTGTTAAATTTTAAGAAACAGGAAAGGGTGTCCAGTGCTTTATGTGCAATGTGAGTTTAGCATCCTTAGTTAATAAGTCACAAATTATATCAAGAGCCTTTTGCAAAATCCAAGGAAGTGTGTTATCTTTTTATGCTGTGTTTCTGGGAAACAATGAGAGTTCATCTGAAGAGAAGGTATCTTCCTTTCTCACGTAGCTGACTGATGTTATTTCTTTCATCTTTCCAGATTTTTTTTTCCCCCTCTTTTCTGCATGTCACAGGAAATAAGATTCTGTGTACTCAAAATATAACACATAACAAGGGTTACACTGGGCATTTGAGATACTGCTTTTGGAGGTTTTTTCTAAAGCAGAGAGATGTGACACTGAACATGCCTCATTTCTGCTAGGTTAAAAACTTAGCATCATGTATTTTACTGTATGAAATGCAGAATCTTCAGCCTTTGGTAGTGCAGCTTGCTTGGAGAATGTAAGTTAAGAGAAGGAATGTGTGGGGAGACTGTTGTAGCTTGTCACTGGTGTATACAAGGCTGTGTTAATGAACTGCATTTTGGCCTTTATTTGATCACATCTCTGTAAATATTATAATCCCGACTTAAAAAAAAAATTAATGCATTTTTGTTTTGCTGAATAATTGTTTCACTAATGATTTAAGAGATATTTTTTTTCTCTGAGCCCGAATGCATCTATCGTTTCTTTGCCTCTCACATACACATATCCTACCCTACCTACAATTATGTGGAAGTTGTTTTGACCTTTGAATGATTATTTACCAGTTTTATCTCTCTTTAAAAATCAAAATTACAATGATGGTTTTTACATCACAACTGATTTTTTTTTTTTAGTCCACATTTTATACAATTTCTTGTTTTAACAATAAATCTTAACTAAGGAGTACTTTCATCTTCTTTTGTAACATGTATCTCAATGCCCTAAATTTAATCAATTGGTTGTCAGAGGCTGTGTTCTTCTAATCTACTCTTTCTTCTGAAGATAAACAGTATCATTTTAGGCATTTGTGCAAGAGAATCATATTACTGGTGCTTAAGCAGTTTTTGCTTTTTTAAATCTTAATCCATCTTAAACCAGTGGAGCAGAAATATTTAAAAATGTTTCATTTCAAGCAGAGTGCATAATAAATTGCAATAATTGTAATGTGCCATAAATCCCAGAGCCTATGCATTTTGCATTTTATTCAGGATTGAGGTCAGGAAATTTGGAGAAATTTAAAGAAAATGATTCATCAGTCCTTTTGTTCTGTTGGCCAGGGTCCCAGGATTCTTGAGCTGAGCCCAGCTGACAAGCTTTTGAAGATGGCACAATAACAGTCCAGTGATGCCTGACCATGACAGCACAGCCCTCTTAAGCAGGCAAACCAAGAGAAGAAGAGTTGACATTGGAGTGAAAAGGACGGTAGGGACAGCATCTGCATTTTTTGCAAAGGCAAGAGCAACGTTCTTTAGTGCCATGAATCCCCAAGGTTCAGAGCAGGATGTCGAGTATTCAGTGGTGCAGCATGCAGATGGGGAAAAGTCAAATGTACTCCGCAAGCTGCTGAAGAGGGCGAACTCATATGAAGATGCCATGATGCCTTTTCCAGGAGCAACCATAATTTCCCAGCTGTTGAAAAATAACATGAACAAAAATGGTGGCACGGAGCCCAGTTTCCAAGCCAGCGGTCTCTCTAGTACAGGCTCAGAAGTACATCAGGAGGATGTATGCAGCAACTCTTCAAGAGACAGCCCCCAGGAGTGTCTTTCCCCTTTTGGCAGGCCGACTATGAGCCAGTTTGATGTGGATCGGTTATGCGACGAGCACCTGAGAGCTAAACGCGCCCGGGTTGAGAATATAATTCGGGGTATGAGCCATTCCCCCAGTGTGGCATTAAGGGGCAATGAAAATGAAAGAGAAATAGCTCCGCAGTCTGTGAGTCCCCGAGAAAGTTACAGAGAAAACAAACGCAAGCAAAAGCTGCCACAGCAGCAGCAGCAGAGTTTCCAGCAGCTGGTTTCGGCGAGGAAAGAGCAGAAGCGAGAGGAACGCAGACAGCTGAAGCAGCAGCTGGAGGACATGCAGAAGCAGCTGCGCCAGCTGCAGGAGAAGTTCTACCAGATCTACGACAGCACCGACTCTGAAAATGATGAAGATGGCAACCTGTCTGAAGACAGCATGCGCTCTGAAACCATGGATGCGAGAGCCGGTGACTCTGTCAGCAGGTCAGACAACGAAATGTGTGAGCTGGACCCGGGGCAGTTCATCGACAGGGCACGGGCCCTCATCCGTGAGCAGGAGATTGCGGAGAACAAGCCGAAAAGAGAAGGTCCCAAGGAGAAGGAGCAAGGGCCAAATGCCTTCCACCCTGAAGGCAAGCACTTGGCCGAGACGCTGAAGCAGGAACTCAACACCGCCATGTCACAAGTCGTGGACACAGTGGTCAAGGTTTTCTCATCCAAGCCTTCCCGCCAGCTTCCTCAGGTCTTCCCGCCTCTCCAGATACCGCAGGCAAGGTTCGCTGTCAATGGAGAGAACCACAACTTCCACACGGCCAACCAGCGCCTGCAGTGCTTTGGGGACGTCATCATTCCCAACCCCCTGGACACCTTCGGCAGTGTCCCCATGCCCAGCGCCACTGACCAGACTGAGGCGCTACCCCTCGTTGTCCGTAAAAACTCCTCTGACCAATCAGCCTCGGCCCCACCGGCCGGTGGCCACCATGGCTCCCTGCACCAGTCCCCGCTTTCAGCCACTGCTGGTTTCTCCACCTCCTCATTCCGCCACCCCTTCCCGCTCCCTCTCATGGCCTACCCCTTCCAGAGCCCGCTGGGTGCCCCATCGGCCTCCTTCCCAGGGAAAGACCGTGCCTCCCCCGAATCCCTTGACCTGACCCGTGAGACCACCAGCCTGAGGACCAAGATGTCATCACACCATATGAACCACCACCCCTGCTCTCCAGCCCACCCCCCCAGTGCCGCCGAGGGCCTCTCCTTGTCCCTCATAAAGTCCGAGTGCGGCGACCTGCAAGACATGTCTGAAATCTCTCCCTATTCAGGAAGTGCAATATCCTTTTCAAAAGACGAGCCTGTGGGCGAGGATGAGGGGCCGCTCCTGTGCCCCAGGGCTGCCCCTGGGTTCTGCAGGAGCAGGGCGCTCGTGGGGGAGCGGGCAAGGGGCTTGGCGAGACCAAATAAAATCCTGAGTGTTGACTGACGGCACTCCATCAACAGCATTCACATAAGAAAGCCACCATCCCTGCTCCAGCATTTTAGACCGTCCTGTCGGGTCAGGAGGCCAGCCAAGCCCACAATCTGGGTGCCAGTTGGTTTCCCTGGGCTGGTATATCCTTCCCCAGGTGGGGAAGATGGAGGGGGCAGTCACCCTTGGCTGAAAACTATCCAAACCACATCCACCTCCTTTCTCAGCTGTGCCAGGCCGTTGCAACCATGTTAATGGTAGTGTGGCTGTGGCTCTCACAGAGAGCCACGGTCCAGTCATTTGTGAGCCTTCGGCTCTCAAGTGTGTAACGGAAACGAAGCACAAAAGATACAGGTACTGATATATTCAGGCTGCATCAAGTTCTTTCTCCCACCCAGAGGTCTGTTCCTCAGCCCTTGTGCAGCTGCCTGCTATGCATGATTAACCTCTGCTCAGCCATACACAGAAATCTTTTGTCCTAACATACACAAAGCAAATTATTTTGGAAAGCTAGAGAGAACAATTAAATATAAAAGTTCAGCTGTATGAAATTTACAGTACACTTCCCCTGCTTTAAAAAAAAAAAAAATTAAAAATTTCTCTCTTTTAACCTAGTACTAGGCTTCAGGGGGAAAAAAAAATCTCCCTTTAGACATATCCAGATAAAATAGTGTGTGGTTTGGTTTTTGGTTTTGTTTTTTTTTTTCCTTGGAAACCAGTACTAGATTTTCCCTCCTCTTTTAGCAACAACACTTCTTGCTCCTTTCATCTTTTCTCTTAACATCGTTTTTGGTCAGAAGGTTTTTCTTCCAAGCACACTCATATTAAAAGTGAATAAATGCCATGTCTGCCCAATGCTAAAATTGATGATTTTGCAATGGAGAGTAGATTGATGTTTTTTTACCAGCTCCAAAATCCCGGCAGAAGGCAACGGCACAAGCACAGAGCCTTTGATGCAGCTAATTTAATTCCCAAGTTGATGAAAGTGATTGTGAGTGAGTAAGTCTGCTCCTCCTTGAGTAATAGTCATAACACTGAGGAACTTGTTCCCTTTCCAGGGGTGTCATGTGAAGGCAGATGCCCAAGGCTGTGCCCCATTGCTGGGTATCTTTTAGGTCATTAATAACTCTGTTGGGTTTAGATTAATTTAACCACTCTTTCTGTAGACATGTTAATCCTGAGGAGGGGGCTGGCAGGGCTCAAGACATGCTGGTTAGCTAGACTTCCTGTCCCTCCCACAGCACTGGGCATCACTGGGATAAAGACAGGTGCTGCAGGTCCAGGGACCATCACCACCAGTCTTTTATTTGACTTAGGTCAAGACTGAGCCAGGATCTGCTGCTTTCTGACCTGTATGAGTAGCCTCATTTCTGTAGGGCGAAGCATTCCCAGTTCAAAATCACCTTCCTTACCTGTTGATGTTTTCAAGAGTCAGCTGGTAGGGGGCATGATATTTGAGGGACCTGTTTCCCAAAAGAGGATCTTTCTGTTGTGTTTATAGCAAGGAAATCTCCTCACTGTATACATTGTACAGCAAAGCAGAGGAGTCAATAAATCCAGCATCACTTGCAGTTACTGCCAGGTACTTTGTGGACATTCAAACCAAAATATCTCTTGCATGTCGAAATGCAAGCTGCAGTGTTTGGAAGGCAGGCCTGAGGTCAACAGGCAGCTGAGGTCAAAATGCAAGTCAGGGTAATTGAGTAATTTTGGTGGCATACAATTGTTTTTGTATAAAAGTAGCTCTTCCATCCTGGGAGAGGAATGAGCAGAGGTGAAAAATGCCAAGCACATGAACTTGTAGTAGTAGTTCCAGGGCTGCACTTGATCCTCTCTACCTGTGGAGCATCTTTTCCTCGCTCCTGCTGTGTCTCCCCTTTTCTTCTCTTGCTTTTTCTCAGTTGTGATTGCTAATGGAGCTTGTTGCTTCTGCTGAAATGAGGATGTCAGTTTCCCACTGCTCTCAGACTTAGCCAGGGAAAATGCCAAGAACTGGTTCCCTTCCTCCTTTCTTGCCCCACTTCCCTTGCCATTGTGAAAGCACTCTGACCTTCACACCAAGATGCTGTTGCAGGCTGAGTTTGATCTGGGTTTAGATACTGACCTGTTGGGACAAACAGATTTATTAAATAGCTCTTCTACACAACGTGTACCCTGGTATATGGCTCAGCTGTGGCTGTGGATGTTTTTTTCTAGCAGTGGCTCATTTGCTCGGGCAGCTTACAGTTTCCAGGGAAAGGCAGAGGATGGAGATTGGTTTGTTTGTAGTCAGTTCTGTTGTGGCACTTTCATTTTATATGGGTGAGTGTGCACGTATAGGGAATGTATTTCTTGAGAGGAGCAGATATTCTCAGCAGAAAGAAACATCTGTTTTCCTGGACAATACAGCCAGGATGAGAACATAAGACTAGCAGATATAGCCAAGTTTAGGTTTTACTAGTGAGCTGAAACACTAAACTAGCCTGGCTTTTCTTTTTTCTTTCTTTCTTCTTTTCTGTTTTTTGTTTGGTTGGGGTTTTTTTGGTGGGTTTTTTTTTTGTTTGGTTTGGTTTGGTTGTTTGTGTGGGGTTTGTCCATATTATTTTGACTTTTTTGTTGTTGCTTGGGGGTGTGTGTGTCTGTTTTTATGCTTTTATTTTTTATCCTCTTTTATTTTTTTATCCTCTTTTATTTTTTATCCTCTCTCTTTTTTTTTTTTTTTTTTTTAACCAACCCCCTCAAAA